>JAPMOB010206569.1:0-26757 GCA_029875015.1 Lepomis gibbosus | reverse complement strand
TACTCCGGCAGTGGAATTGAGAGGCGATGACAGACTGCAACACTGGGACCCCCCTGATGAAATGAACTGAGTACAGTATTACCTCTCCTCTCCTCTCTTAAAAGCCTCCACCAGCTTGAAGTTCAGTGAAAGTATTACCCCACTTTTTGTCCCACTTGCAGCAGCCCAGCCTCAGCTCCCACAGCATCCACGTTTTATGTAACCTGGAGGTGCTACTGCTGAAGCAACCGTTAGAAGTGAACTATATTAATTGCTTGAAAGTCAGCTCATAAATTGCTAACATTAAACAGTAACTAAAATTGAAACAAAGGACAGAAAAGTCCATTAAAGGAAATTACATTTTTAAAAAATCTGTTAAAAATTAGAGTTGCAACTAATGATTTTCATTAATTAATCTGTCAATTATTTTCTCAAATCCATTAGTTGTTAGGCCAAATTCTTTTTTGAAAAATGTCAGTGTCTCCTAAAACCCAAGGTGACATCCTTAAGTCTCTTTTGTCCCCAACCCAAATAATTATTTAAAAAAGTTAAATAGTTGACAACTAATCAGTTAATCTACTAATTGACTAATTGTTGCAGCTCTACTGAAAATTCAGTGGTTCCAGCTTCTTAAGTGTGAATATTTACTCACTTTTAGTCTTATATATAAAAATACTGAACTGAATCTAATTTGGTCTGCGGGTCAAACAAAAACGAGACATTTAAATATTACTTGTGAAAACTTTATATAAGATTGGATAAAGAGACAATTCTGGTTTCAGACATAACAGCAATATTAAAATCTAAATCTAAATTCTTGCTTTAGTCAATGAATGGTGGTAAGTGGGATAATTTCTTGTAACATTTTTATGAGCATGCGGCTGTCAAAGAATTTGGCCTCTTACTAAGCAACTGTTGAAGCTAATGTTAGTTTATAGACAACTTGCATGGTTAAAAGAGGGCTAAACACTTTTAATATGTGTTAAAGAACAAACCTTAATTAATGTAGAGCTGAATAGTGTTGGACATCTGAACCAACATAACATCTTTCAATTACGTTATCCTCAGTGTTTGTTATTGGCTGTTCATTAAACCGGCTGTACTGCAATAATCAACTAATCGTTTACACAAAGTACAACTTAAATGTGTGGCAGATGTTGTGCCTGCCATCATAATGACTTGCCCATTCAGTGAAACATTTTGTCCATTAAGCGCAGACATTTACCGGTAGATGAGACCCATATTGCACATGAAATGGGAGACAGTGGAATTGTTAGATTGGCAACATCACAGTCAACTAATAAGAAAAGCATGAGTCCGGTCACAGTGCCAGACAACAGATGCAGTATCACTGTGCCGCTGGAAGAGCAATAACTGTGCACCATAATTTCACACATTCATGAGGTGTGCTGTCTCGAATCTACAGCTGCGTGTTGTGTCACATCACAGATCCATCCCAGCAGGGCTCACATTATACTACAACAGGTACGGTGATGTTCCGCCACACCTGATTATTGTGTATATGGCCAGTTTTGGCTCACACTTTTTCCAGTAACACACACGTTGAGTTGAAATGAAGTTGTGAATAAATTGCTAATCGCTTCTGGGGTCATACAGGAAAGTAGTAGATCATGTCAAAAACGCTTCCAAGTTATCAGTAAGTTTATTTTCCATCAATCATGATTGGTACCATTTGGATCTTGTCTAGCAAAATAAATGGTCATACAGAAATGTCAAAGACTGGAGGTTACACATTGAACTCAAGTGTCAAAATAGACATTAAAAGCAGTGGTATTGGACCCCCAGAAGTCATTGAGGTGGTTCCAGGGATTCCCCAGGAAAAATGGAAATCATTTAGTTTCAGTGTAGAATGTATGGCTATTTTGGACATGGGTTACATAAATCAAATGGGGGTCCATGGTGTAATTTGTGTCAGCTAAGGGGTCCTTGACATGAAAACGTTTGCAAGCCACTGATTTAAAGCATTGTTTCAGGCCTGATTGAAATTTCTGTGAGGCTCCTTCACAGATCACACCCACAAGATTTTAAGGATTAACACATCAGACAGCATGTGTTACATGACGTGTTTCAGTCTGCATAGTAGATGCACGTCCATTCACTTATTTCAATGGTTACTTCGTCCGGCATGGATTCATCATGCCTCGCAGTTCATGAGGTAACAATAGTTCTGTTTGTATGATCTAATCGCTTTTGAAAACAGGCTGTCAGGAAGGATGTAGGGAAGTATGGGGTGATTCCAGACACATTTCCTACATACATTTTTTGTGCAGATGAGAGAAATGTCACACTAATTTTGGTGAAAAAAAACAAAAACGTGAGCTGATGCCAGCAAAGCTATTTTGCAAACCTGAATTTTATTTCAAATCATTTGTGTTAAAGCCATTTTTGCTGGGGTAAGGATGAACTTCGTCTTCTGAAGGAGGGAGTGACAGAAAACCACTACGTCTTAAAGGAACAGGGATTTCGTCAAACACCAACTTAAGTTAATCAAAAGACTGAATGCAGCATAACTTTGCCAATGTTGATTTTTTTAATAATTCTGAAAGGTAGAACAGCTCTATTCCTACTCATGTAATACCTGACAAGGCACAAGTTCACAGAACAACTTTTCAAGGCAACATTTTAGCCTCAGTGGCAGCAGAGCAGCTCAGTATGTAGTAGTAAAAAGGGACAGAAGACACACACACACACACGTCAGAACATATACAAATATTCATAACAGTTTAACAATGAGTCTTATCTCAATATTATTCCATATCAAAAATCTAAAGAAAATGCAATAAGTTTCCCCAACTTCTCATTCAATGGTCCAGATTTATTCTATATGCATTTTTAGGGTAGTGTCTGCCATCTAAGCTGTCAACTGCCTTTCCCCTCATGCACATGCATTTCATGTGTGGCGCTGTAATCATACAGTAGTTGCAAACCTCAAATACTGCCAAAACCCAAGTCCACACTAATAAGATTTAAAAAATCATTTATTTCAGAAAGGGCAACACATTCATAAATACTGAGCAGCTCACTGGTACAAATCAGACTGGTGAACGATTTGTTTTAAGTAGGCCAAAGCTAAGATAATATGCTCTTATGGAAAAGGGATCAAAAGTAGTTTCTAGGCGACTCCTAAAGATGCGGCTTTTCATGCACATGACAAAAATTGTTAAATGCCAATTTTTAGGTCATTTAAACCAAGCAGCAACATGTCACTTAAAACCGCAATTTGATGTTCCACAGTCAAACTTCATTTAGGATCCAACTATTCTGTCAGGCTTGTATTCTGACCCAAGCTTGACCCAGAGTGCACTCCTGTTAGAATTATTCAAATGTTTTGAACAGGTTTCAGTCTCCACATCTTATAACAATCTAAAAAGCTGAAATCTCCAAGCAGGTTCAGCAAGTTTGACAGAAAAGTTAAGTCAAAAAGACAGTGTAAGATGATTTGAAGGTTTCTAGCAGACGGTGTGTCGCTGTGAACACATGAAGAAGTCTTTCCCCCCCACCCCCAAAGAGAAGGGTGATGATTTTCTTTCTTCAACGCATACTCCACAACCATTGTTCATAAGTGTGATAGTCCTTCTCTGGGTCCAACATGATCAGCACAAATCATAAGTCACCTACCACACAAAAGCTTGTCTGACAGCATGATCCCTAGTTGAGTTGATCTGTGGCACATAAGTAGGACTGATCTTCCAAGGACCCAGAGAATCTCTCCCTTATGACTTTTGGCTGGGCAGAGGGCGGCGGAACAGCAAGATGTGCGGCTCTGCGTGGGAGGGGAGAACAAGGTACACAATATATAAACAAAGATAATGATACTGAAAAGCTGTGATGCTTTGATTCTTTGTGAGGGAACTTGACTCCTATTACATTATGAATTGGAGGGTGCAGCTGGGTTTGACAGCTGCCGTCCATATGCTTGTGGTCACCAAATCTATTGAACCGTTTACCACTTATTTGTACCAACTCTTCAAAAAAGGTGTAACTATCAGTTATGACATCACACTCCCACACCAGTCTTTGTATTTTTCATGTCTGAAAGATTTCAAGATTGGGCCTCGGAAATTGTGCCAACTAAAAACGAGGAGGGTTCACAAATGAGGGACCAAGGCTCCAACTTTCAAATTACCATGTACACTTCATAGAATACCATTTTCACTCTTAATCACAACAAATTCATCGAGACTTATTTAGATGGTAGTGTATGTTTATTAAAACTATTATATACTTAAGAATCTAACATTACAAATAAAAATGTTTCCAAGCTTAATTTTCCATCCCACATCCCCAACAGGTTTGTCTTGTCTATTGTCATTGTCTCCAGTGCCTCAAAATCTCAGTCTCAACTTGTGGGTTACAGATACTGAAACTAAGTTACCACACGTGTCCTTTCATGGATGAAAACTCAGCATGTGTGTTAAGTTTTCATCTCTGAAGAATTGTCTCAGCGACTATTATTTAGATATTCATATGTTTAGGACTTCCTTGTTTACTACTGGTATCTTTTCAAACAATGTGTTGAAGACGTTGTCCCTGTTCTAGCAAGATAAGATACCTGGCTGGTGGATCATATAATGAACCCATCCTTGGCTCTGCTGGACCCCAAGGTTCCTCCACTCGGTCTCCGACATTAAATGGGTCTTGGGTACACGTTTCGCAATTTCTTTGGGTAGCATCACATGCCTGTAACAGTTAGACAAACCAGATAAATATAACTATGATGCATCGTGTTACATAACTGACGACAGTTTCGATACAATGCCACCTTGGTACGATTAAATTGGTCTTAGAACAACGTTGACACAATGACAAAAGTAAAGTACATGATGCAACTTCTAAACATGAGACATAGTTAACGTTACACACCTGTACTCGTATTTCTCATCGTCGTATTTGTCAGAGTAGTAGATCTGTTTGTGAGACATGACGGGAACCTGGGGGAGAAGTTTTTTTAACATTAGTCAACATTTAGAGTCAGATATAAAACACATTTAGCTAATTATTATAGAGGCAAACGCGACCGCAAACTACAACGTTTGCGTCGCTAAGCGAGTGTGGCTAACAGCTAGGCTAACGTCGCTCTAGCCGTTATCTCTGACAACTTACGTTGATGGAAACACCAAACTAGAGGTTTCTGCTGTTGTGCGATACAATCACTTCGGTTTGACAGTTACCTTATATGATTGTAAAAATATCCTGATGGGGTAAAAAGTAAATTACTCCGCTTCTTTTTGCGTCTAAGCGTAGCGAGATGTCCACTCCTTCTTTGTTTCCCTCTCGAATGTTTGCAAGCCCGCTTTTCATCGTTCAAATACACGAAGTCGTATCTTATTGGTCTATCGAGTTGAAGAACTCTTTTGGGATTGGTCGGTTTTGTCTGTCTCAGGATATCTACGTAATTGCAATAGAGCCTTCTAATTGGTTAGCAAAAAATCTAGTTTCCATAACTTGTCTTACAGCAAGTCTGCAAGACAGTCAATCGAAACTAGACATACGGCACTTAAATGTTATTGCATAACCAGTGAGTGTTTTCACTGCATCATCATGTGTAGTCTTTAGTGAATTTTGACCATGGTTGCATTAGAAAAAACTCTTAGTTCTAACGCTCTAAAAGCTCTTAATGCAGCCATGATTTTGACACTGTTTTGTAACGTTATTGTAGGCTATTAATATTAATTATATATATATTATATCAATCAAAGAGACAAGGATAACATGTTTCTTTCAGAACAGGTAAAGTTGGACTTCTAATGCAGTGGCTTCCATTTTAAACTGATGACAACTTTGTCTTAAGAAAGTTTTCTCAAAGTATTTTCTTCTCTTTTAAGATCGGCTGATGAAAAATCGCAATTCATCTTTGCCCTTATGTCTCTATCCTGTGAATTAAATTTAAATGTCATGCTAAAAATGTTCTTCAGGACGATAATCTCAACAGGCTAAACAACCTGTAGGCCAACACCTGAAAAAAATATACATGTTCGGCATAGAATGCAAATTGTCAAGATTTCTGTTTATCAAAAAAGAAAAAATCTGTGGCTTTTTCAATTTCATTTAATTTAAAATAAAATAAAACTGTTATTAAAGTAAAATCTTCATTAAAGTTTCAATTTACAACAACACAGACACCAGAAATATCAGATGATCTCTGATCAGCTTTATTGCCAAAGTTTGAGTAGGTAGCCTACACATACAAGGAATTTGACTCCAATTTTAAGTTGTTCTCAATGTACTTACAAAAATAACAATTTACAAGAAGATAGAAATAGACATAGCTGAAAACAAGAGCAACAGAGCTGAACAAAGATAGGCTATTCATATACGGTAAGCAACAGAGACAAACAACATACAATTTCCATACAAGTCAAATGTCGAGTAGATTGTATAGAGCAAAAGAATAAATAGTGAATGGGTAAAGCACTGGATTACTTTATATAAATGAAGTGGTTGGTTATGTGCAGCCTATATGCATGCAGGTCTATATCAAGGTTGGCTGAAGTAGCCTACATTTATTTGTCACACAGTAGCACAATGAAATCAAAGTTGTAGTAGGCTGTATATTTAGCGTGCAGGGTTTGTAGAAGATGATAGGCCTACAAGCATGTTAGACTGTAAATATATTATTATATAGCCTACCATTTGTACAAAAGACTATTAGTGGATGTTTTGTGTTAGCCTACAGGGTTAGTAAATGTGCCTATCACAGACAAAACACTTAACAGAATCTAATTTTGGAAGAAAATGAGCCAGATGATGAAATAAATGTCCACACAGGAGCAACCGGAGTGAAGGGGTTGTCCGCTGTGGTAAGTCCCGCAGTTCAAATATAGCTCTGCGGACGTGTCAGTGCACTGCTGGTCCTGGTAGCCTCTTAACTCCGTATATATAGCCTATGTGTGTGTGCACGCATACATCTTGAGAGTTAGGTTCACACATGAAACTGTATTATTAAAAACCACGGGGAAGGAGCTGCATCCACCACCTGCCACGTTCACCTGCGGGCGTCAATCATGCTGGGATTTGCGTCGTTACACGACACTTGTATCTGATTGGTCCAGCTTAGCTTCAGGGGCGGGAGCTCGGTAGCCTCTACTGAAATCCCATTGGACGAAAGGCGCCTTGGTTGACGTGACGCAGCTTGGAATTCCCAAAGTTCCCAAGTTCAGGGGAAGAGAGGAGCGTTGTTCATACTAAAAAAAACGTTTTGAAGGGGAAAAACAGCGAGCGACTGAGGTGTAAGGAAGTGGGGTAAATAAACCGTCTTCTTTGTGTTTAATTTGCAGTCGAGCAGGTGTTTATAGCGCTTGCGAACATTTGGGCCTGATTGAAAACGCGGAAGAGTGGGAGTGGGAATAATAATATACTGCCAACCATCCTTTGTTTACCATCACGATTGAGCCTCTAATGTGGTTGCTACAACAATCATAGCGTCTTCTTTTAGTTTCTTACATATGCGCAAAAACAAGCTTTGCGCACATACTGTTGTCGATAAGTGAGTAGCCTATTAACCGCTGTCTGCTCGTTTCTGGATCAATGGACTGCTCGTGTCTGGGATTTTGACCATTTTTGGTCATTTAACTGGCACACAGATTGAGTGAAAGGAAGGATCTGAATGAATGGTTAGCTGGAAATAGCAGCCGTGGTGAATCCAATCAGGAGATTCCTGTTTCTTCTGTCTGAGCCCTTTGTTTAACTGCGCAGCAGTGAAGTATGGATGCCACCACGCCGTTACATAACTTGTGTCCACGACAATCTGGTCTTGCGTTCGGTGTATTAGGCCCCAAACTGTTATGTTTTGGCATCACTGTGTCCTCTTACAATGCTATTTACATAATCACCATTGAAATAGGCCTACTGCAGAAAATTACACCTAGATTGACAATTTGTGTGTATTTTCACGTCGTTTTGTGTATTTTCATGTTCAGAACTGTGCATACGTATAATTTAGGCTTCTAACCGACATTTACCTGTAGGCCTACTAATAACCAGGTTACAGTCAGATTATGACATCTAGATCATTTTATTAACTCCCATAAGGCGAAAAGTGTATGCACCAGGCATGTTCAATAAAGACACGTTGTTTCTGTCGTCGTCTGCAGAATTTCATAAAGCTGAATCTGCACCGCGCTGTGCCAAGTTGAGCCTGGAGAGGGCGATGTCTGACAACAGCAACAGCACAGGCAGCAGCGGATCCTCAACCAACAGCTGGACCCTCCTCTCCCCCGAGGTGAGCCAGAGAAACCAGCTCAGGAAACTCTGCTTGAATCTCTGTCTGCCTGATTGTATTTTTGGAGGAATGTTATTTGCCTTGCTCATGACATAGACGTTCATTTAAAATATGGCATGTCTGTGCTTGCACCCCTGAGCTTCCCATGATGATACAATTGTGGCAAATGTTATGCAAATGTAAAGAATGTAAAGTACCAAACAGTGGTGGAAGAAGTACTCAGAGCATTTATCTAATAAAAGTAGCAATACCATAGTGTATAAATCCTCTGTTACAAGGAAGTAAAAGTATGAAAGTATTTGTATCAAAAGTACAAAATTACTCATTAGGCAAAATGGCTCATTTCAGAATAATTTGTAGGCTATTATATTATTGCAGCTGGTAAAGGTAGGGTTTTTTTTAAAAACTATAAATACTTCCTGATAGCGTGTGGATTTCACCAAGTGATCAATATAGTCTATCTTAACCTATGATAATACGTCATCATTTATTTGTTGATTATTATTATTTTGAATTATTAATCTGGATCTGCTATAGGTATTAAACAAATGTTGTGCAGTAAAAACTACTATATTTCCCTAAAAAGTAGCATAAAATGGAAATACTCAAGTAAAGTACATGTACATTATACTAGTAAGAATAGTGTACTCTCCACCACTAGTACCAAATGATCATCCATTTGTCAGATACTGTTATGTCCCGTTTGAATTTGAAATGTGTGTATTTATGAATGTGTAAGGCACTGGCTCGTCTGCTCTTCCACAACTATTGTCTGTTCAACTTGTATGTGCAAGTATTTGTGTTTGTTCACCTCATTTATATCAGTGAGTGTAGACCTAACATGACAGCTGTGTATACATGTATATCAATGACATTTGAGGATAAAATGGCACATAACAAGTTAAACATAAAATCCCATGACTCAATTACGGAGATAGACAAAAACAAGATATATTGTTGTGTTTCCTAGCCTGGGCTTGTGTGCATGCATGCTTGTGTTGGGTGTGCTGTAAATGTCAAGGGCAGTGTTACCAATGAGGGTACTGTAGGTGGTGAAGCATGATCTCCTAGGATCTTCTCTCGCCGCAGGAAGCTGCCGTTGAGAATGTTGGGATGGTAGATGATGGCACAGAGAGCCTGGGTGACGTCCCAAGTCTCTCTGAGGAGGTGACAGGTAAGTCAAGATCTGTGGGTGCTGGTTGAGGGTTGTGACGTAAATAAGAATCGCCATCTAAGGCAGAAAAAGTTGCTTTTCAACCTATTCTTTGGGTTCATATTTTAGTTTTTTGACATGCATTGTGTGAATGTTATTTCAGGAGCTGCTTTGGAGTTCAAACCAAGTGACATGTCAATAGAAACTGTTCTGTCTGAAGAAGGACACCAGGTTGGTATACAATATACTATGCAATAATCCATTCAAAGTTTGTGTTACAAAAATAAAAAAGACATATTAAGAGGACAAATCCCTCCACATTATATTGAAATTGTTATAACCATCTATTTAGGATGTATTATTGTGTCTAATTTTTTGTTTGATGTTGTATTTCTTTCTTATAGACTTCATGTACTCACTTTGTGCCCACATGTAGACAATGTGAAGATATTCATTTCAAGTATAAGCGCAGTCGATATTGACAGAACACTTCAGATGTAAAACATCAACTTTATATCCCTGCCTTAGCTGCCATTGCCTCCAAATCCGCAAGCAGCTCTCTTTCTCTAGTAACCATTTTGCACCCATGTTTTAGAACCGTACAGGCTGAAATGTGTCACACAAGATGTTATGTAGAGATACACTGAAAGTAGCCTCTACTGAGGTGTGATGATTTTAGCCATGTCAGATGTTTTTTCCCCACTAACCTTAATGAAAACGCAACTGCCTCAGTCTTACTTTGCCAAGCCTACGCTTAATAAAAACTGAGAAGTTGAGACCTGTTCTCTTCAAATTGTCAACCCTCACTCTGGGCAGCATAGGAAGTCATTTAATGAAAGAGAAGTACTGCAGACAATACAGACTGAGGGAAATGGATGAGCCTGAAAAACAAAATGATATCACTTTATCAAAAAGTAACACCTAGATTGCAATGAATATGCCAAAAAAGATTACATTAAAGTATAAAAGTATTCACAGATAACTTTCTTCCCTACTGCCCTTATTTCTAGGTGTGTCAAGAGACCTCTCCAGAGTCTAGTGAGGGTCCCATCCCTTCTAGTCCACCCCGGATGAGTCCTCTTCCACACATCTCTCTTGACCCTCCAGACCTCGACACAGAGAGTCAACCTCCAGTCATCCATGACATCGTAACCAGCTCCCCCAGTGACAACGAGCACCTAGGAGCCACACCCTTTGTCACCAACATTGATTTGGGGGCTCCGCTCGATATTCCTGCTGCTGAACTCCTGCCAGCTGAGCCTGAGGAGTCCCGCTCTGCTCCTCCCCTGACAGAGATCCCTGTCACCGTAGAACAAGTGCTTGACATGCCTGCTGAGAGTGGGTTGATTCCTGCCAGCCCTGCTGGGGAGAGTCCTGTCTTCCCCGCCCAACCTGAGGTCAGCATCCCCGCAGAGACCCTTACAGCCGCTGATCCTCCCTCTCATGTTGAAGCTGATGTCAGCTTTGCTCCAGAGAGTCCAGAGCCGCCAAGCCAAGTCCCAGAGATCCTGCTGACTGAAAGCCCTATCAATGATAGACCTGCATTAGAGACTGTAGGTTCAGTAGGGGCAGAGGAAGAAGCAGCTGTGGAAGAGGAGGTGATGGAACCATCTGAGACAGTGACACAGGATGAGAGAGAAGAAGAAGGTATGGAATCAATTTAGATCATCACAGGGTATTTTTTCTTTTTTTTCTTTCTTTCTTATAAAAAAATGTGCTTTCAAGTCTTCAGGCCTTCAAATATTCTTTGGATGAAACAATGAGAGAAGGAAAAAGCACAGTTTTATCGGGTGGCTCATAACTTGCATCAAACCTAAGGCCGAAATCTGTGACAGTAGTTTCAAGTAGACATTGCTCCATTTTAAGAGGCCTCCTAAATGTATATAGACATTTCTCTAATAAGACTAAACATCTCTACTTTCTGTTAGCAGCCCATAGAGACCGCCATGGTCAATATACTGTACGCCCCTGGCAGTTTGGCCAGTAGAGACAGAGCGAAATCTTGCTCTGCATCAAAGTGTTGGACAAGCCCACATCACCATCCTCATCCTCAAACCCCTCATTTATCTTGTAATCTGTGCATTATGTACAGTTTTTCTCTGCTGGACATTGGTGGGATATGTGGTAATATGATTAAACACAAACTCATTTAAGAATATGCACCATATAAGCGTAAAATTAGCTGAAATAATCAGAGCTTAAAGCTAGATTTTGACACAGGCCTCCTCTTTAAGACAGGGCCTTGATATCAGGTAATAAAGCAAGACCCATTTAAAGACCTGTACTTGTCATTTTGGAGGGGGTTTGAGGCACTGCAGCAGTTAACAGCTTTGCCCAGTTGGTAACTCATCTCTGGGGAAAGTAAGTGGTTTATGGCTCCTTGTAATTAGCGCTAGTCGATAGAAGCAGAAAACGAGAGTCCTCTTGCAGAAGAATTGGTTAACATGTTTCTTATCTGTGTCACGCTAGCAGCTGGAAAGTGATTTATCAGAATGACACTGAGGCGTACACCCCGCTGAGAAAATGAAGAAACCCCCATGCATGAAATTACTGTTTTTGTAATTTAGTGAGAAAATGTCATCCAGTACCATGAGCAGCAGTGACTTTCTGTCAGCCTGTTTTCACATGCTGTTTACACACTGTTGTGTTTTGCAGTTCATGTATTCACTTAGGCTTTTGGTATTTTGTGTGAGGCAGTCCGCCAGTAGATAATTATGATTTTGGAAATAACTCCAATTTTGACACTTTTGTAGTCATAGATGTCAGGATGATTTGTTGAAGTGGCTCACGGCCACATTGGAATACATGTGGTTTAACTTGGGGCTCAGAAGCATCGTCTTTCGCAAAAATACATTATAAAATGTGACGCCTCTCTGCTGTCTTGCCATTGCTTTTTGATGATCATGTTTCATGCGTTTTCCTCATGTTATATTTCACCCTCCCTCAGAGCCATCCAGTAGTTTTGATTTGGGCGAAACAAACAGCTTTGATGACGGACTGAGGAGGAGGAATGCCCCCTCCTTCGAGGCACCAAGACCAAGAACATCAGATGAGGAAGACGAGGAAGAGGAAGTAGAGTTCAAGCTGGCTGAGAAGAAAAAGGAAAAGGCATGGTTCTCCTTGAACAAATGCATTGTGGGTGCTCTGATCCTGCTTTTCTTAGGTTCCCTCTTCCTCTCAGGTAAGTTCCTCTAACACCTGACTAAGCCTGCTAGCTTGCTTCCGCTTTCATGGTCAGTGCAGTAAAATTAAAATCATGTTTAGAATATTTAATACCTAATAAAGATGCTTATGTTAAAAATATCTTAGGATGAAAGCTTGTGCTTATTGCACAGCGCATATGCGCACCTGCTTACACCTGTTACAGCAGAGGTTTTAGGGTTTATTGACCATATATGACCATAATACCAGTATTTACAAATTACATGCAAACATTTATTCCCAGTTGTCAGCAGTAGAAATATGTCTGTTTTTAGATTTTGTTGACTAAGCTGTACTATGTCAACAGGTTTCCTCTCTAACCTGGATAATGGTAGGTCCAGTACTAAAGATAAGACAGCAGTGTAAGCTTCTGCGCTAGGTGGCTAACGCTCAATAGCTCATCCAAGCACTTATCTGGCCTGACACTTCATGCAGTGGCAGCAGAAAATGGCTAATAACACGCATTCTGACTTGTACAGTGACACTCTTTATCACTGTGTGTGGAAAGACGGTGGATGTTGAGGGTGCTGTTGGTGGCAATTTGCTTGTTTAGGCAAAAACTATCATAATTTTGGAATGGAATAAAAATAAATAATAGAGCTTTTAGAATGCACTTCACAACAAAAGCATATTGTGCTGTTTTAAAATAGCTCGGCAGCTGTTTCTCAATAAAAATGCCTGTATTAAGACTTGTGTGAAAGATGTGTTGTTTTCTTGTCTGACAGGTGACTTTGAAGCCTCTGATCTGAGTGATGGAGAACAAAGCCAGGTCTGTTTCTACCATCGCTCACTTCCCTTACTCAACCTCAGTGTTATATGTTGTCCAGTATGTGATTCTGCTGTAGAGTAGTATTTAAAGAAAACTTGAGTATTATAACTCTCTTGCAAATGCTAAAGATGGGATTATTTAAAAATATGTTTTTTTTTCATTTGCCAACGATTTTCAATCCAGGACCGGCTTAGCAGTGATCCACAGGATATGAAAGAGCTATTGGATAAACTGACACAGGAAAACCAACAAATCGCTCAGCTAGAAGCTCAACTACAGGTCAGTATAACAGACATATTGATGCTAATGATGTTGTTTTACCCTTCCATGATGTTTTAATGTGCTGCAATATATACGCCACATGTTTTCAATACATATTTCCTGTTATTGTGAAAGTTGTGAAGAACCTGGTCACTATTTGTTTTTATGTTTTAGTCTCAGAGAGAAGAACTCGACTCGGCTCTGATGGCAGTAGCAGCAAGTGGTGATGGAAAGCGTCAAGCTGATATGGAAAAAGAAAACGCGAAGCTGAAGGAGGAGCTGTCATCTCTGCCAGAGCTGAAGAAAGAGCTGGAGAGTCTGCGGGCCAGGGTGACGGAACTCAGCCAGCTCACAGGTACAATCGTGCAAACGTGAATTAAATCTGTGCTGCTTCATATTGAATTAAATTAAGATTTAATGATTTGATAATGCATATGGACAGGCACTTTGATATAAAAATGGATTCCTCAGAGTGCCAATCTTTTGACCTTTCTGATATAATTAACTGCCAAACCAATTATAGCTTTCATATCTTTCATAGCTGATGAAATGCCTCCGGCCATCTCAAGCTCAACCCCTCAGCCTGGTGACCAAGATGGTCAGAGTAACCAGAAAGCAGCTGGACCTGAGAGCAGGAAGGAGGGAAGAAGTCTGAAGGAAGAACTCCACAGGCAGAAAGGTCTTTTGGAGGAGAGCAGGAAGAGACTGCAAGGGATGAAAAAAGATGGAGGCGGAAGGAAACGAGTGAGGGATAGTTTGGAAGAGATCCAGAAGATGCTTTCTGAGAAGGTTGAGAGGTGGAGTAAGAAGAAGCCACAGGAGTCCAAGTGGAAAGGGAACAAGGGCAAAACCAATGAGGGGGACCACAGGAAGAAGGAAGAAAAGAAAGAGTGGAGAGGAGAGAAAGATTTGAAATACAGCAAAGAGGGAGGATGGAGGGACAAAGATGAGAAGAGGGAGAAGGAGTGGAAGTCTCAGAAGCAAAACTCTCACAAAGAGGCGTGGCGGAAACACCAGGACGAGTGGGAGAGGAAGAAGGTGGAGCGCAGAATGGACAGAGAAGAGAGGAGGAAGGAGAAACCCTGGCACAGCCGGCCTGGTAAGAACTCCCATAACCATCATCAACCCCAGCCCCATCAGCCTCACCAGCACAACCAAAATAGCTTCTGGAGAGACCAGGAGCAGAAGCTCAGACGTAACGTCCGCCCCCAGCTGGGCTGCAGCTCTGTGGAGGACTGCGCCAGCAAAGAGGGGCTTTACCCAGTGGAGCTGTCCGAGTTTGAGGAACTGCTGGAGGGCTACCTGAGCAAGCTTGAAGGATCGCCATCTGAGGGCAAGGACAAGATCAGGAAGCTGACTGCTGAGTTCTTTGAGGACGGCGTGTTTATCCACGACAGGGTTCTTTTCAGTGACTTTGCGGAGGATGTGGCGGACATTCTGGAGGACATGGTGGACGTTTTGGAGGATGGTGGGCGGAGGGACGACGACTCCCTGGAGGAGGAGATGGAAGAGTTTGAACGAGAAGCCCTGTGGAAGTTTGCCGCCACAGCTTAAACAGACAAAGAGTGCAAAAGGAGTAAAAACAACACTAAGACACAGCACATGTGGTGTTTTTTAGGACATGTCTTGCCTACATTCTCCTCTTCAGAGCTGTAATTGTAGTAGCTTCTGGTACAGAGTGTTTGTGCCTCTCATAAACGTGTCCCTCTCAGTCTTTAATTATAAGCTAGACTTGTACTTGTCATTTTGGACTTAGTTATTGTTACCTACCTCTGTCAGGTCATGCTCCTAACGCGAAATCCTTCAGTAATGTGTTGTGTGGATTTTCTTCTGCTGTATAGTGTTTTTTCAATGCATAGTGCATGTTGGAGTTCATAATGTAAATTCAAACTGATAATATTCAGCTCACACAAACAAACTGGGTTTAAAGGAGATGGTATTTGCAAATAACTCTGAGTACTAGTGCAGTGGTTAAATATATTCATACAATTCTTACAGTATGAGATAAGCTGTCAATTGATATTCTGCCCTCTACATGAATACAACCTGACACTCAAAACAGATTTAAACAAATGCTGAGAATTTTTTTGCAGATACCGTTTGCTTTGTCAGGTGTAACTGTCAAATCCCACAGGATGAGATCCCAGTTCTTTCAGTGATAAGAATCACATCAGGCCAGTCCAGTTTTGTGTCAGCAGCTTTTTAGTAGATTTGGGCAAACACACACAGTGCAATTTGAGAGCCCTGGGCATTTGGTTTCTAGGATTGACAGACTTTTCACCACAGACTCCCAACTGTCAGATTGGTGAAATGTCAGTGCTGCTAAACAGCAAAAAACAATAGGACAAAGTGATAGCCATAGCTAAATTCATGACCGCTAAACCACTTTAGCACTTTTCTCAAACATTCACATGTACATCAACATTTTCATCACTTTTCACTTACATTTGTTTTATTTTTAGACCATTAGTTATCTAACATTTCTTATAATGTAGCCATGGAGACCTCCAGTACATAATGCTGGGTATCCCAGAGCATTCAGACTGAAGAAATTTTAGAGTTGCGTGATCTGTAGTAATCTCCGAAGTGTTTCATTTAATGAATTTGTTAATTTGCCATGAATGAGATGGGCAACCGAAACAGTATTTTTCTTTTCCACTGTCCTCTTATTTTGTTAGCAGGTTTATATGCAGATTGATATATAGTATAGAGTTATTTGGTTCAAGAAAATGAAGAAGAACATTATAAGTGGAATGAGCTAGTCAAAGCCAGGTTCGTTAAAGCTGGGGTAGACAATTTATTTGAAAAGCATTTTTTGTTATATTTGTTGAACTTCTCTTTACAGCCCGACAGTAATCAATAAATCAAATTCTCTGACACATAAGAAATCTGGTAACTGTGGCTTTCGCAGGACTGTAATAAGCACTGGCCTGTCTACCTATCTGCGCGCAATCTGACAATGCACTCACTGCACATGAAAATGTGTTTGGAGGAGTGGCTCTGAAGGGACGGGGTGGGATTTCTTCAGTTGGATACTTTAAAAATCTAGCTGTCTTTGGCTATTTCTCCAGCGTTGCCTACCCCAGCTTTAAGTATTTCAAAACTGCTTTCCAGGGTCAGGTACTTACTGACAAAATAATTATTTTTTGTTTGTTTTGTTTTAGTGTTTGATTCTAATCATATTTGATGATGAAGTGTTCCCTCTTCAGGGCAGATGTGAAGTTCGACAGATTTTGATTGTTGGTTCTTATTTTTCAGCAGTTGAAAGACGCTTTGAAGTGTTTCATGTTTATTTATTCAGTCCATACACTGCAACTCTTCCTTATTTTTAACAAGAAGAACTAGAGACGGTGTCCCAGGCCACACATATTGAATGTGCGAAAATGGTGAAGTTTTATTTTGGTTTTCAGAAATTTATTTTGCCAGCTACTGCTTACGTGCCTTTGTTATTATAAATGTGTAAAATTGGACAAGAGGTCTTCAATTTCAATTGCTTCTGCAAGATTAAGAAGAAAAGGAGTTTACACTACTTGCAATGTAACTGCTGTTAATAGGACAGAGAGTGAATGTCATAGGGTTTACACAGGAAGTGTTCAATGGATTTTTGTTAAATGTCCCCTGCTGTTTGTATAGAGGACATTTGTTTTGAATGTTTTTAGACCAAAGGGATCAGAAGAAAGCCTAATTTCAACAAATGAATACTTTAATGAACACACATATGTTTTATCAACATTTAGTTGTTTTTGTCTTTGTGGGACAACAATAGGGATCTGTGCTTACTTATAATGTAGGAACTGGCTCAGATGTGCATGTAATTGATCCCTGGACAAATGTATTGATAAATCTGGATCATTTTTATTTTTTTTCATCATCAGTTATGTCCTTTTTTGGAAGGTTTGTGTTAATTTCAATAAATGTTTCACCATTAAATGTGTAAAGTTTTTCATTATTAAAATGCTTCAGCTGATTCATACATTAAGAAGAGAAGATTTTAAAATTTAGTACTGAAAAATGTACAATGATACCTAGCCATGTGTGAATTTCGGTGTCTGACTCACATTCTCGTAGGACGTGGAAGTGTTGGCATGACAGGCATCTATTATCACAGCTGTGATGCCAGACTAAAATATTTACATCCAGATTAGATCCTCAGAGCAGAAGCTTACACGTTCACAGGCACAAACTCCCTTTCAGCCTGTACATAACACATGAACCAACCTGTCATTGGCCTGAAATGCAGATGAACAAGAATGTAAGCAATGATTGAGAAAAGGCAGTCATTATGAAACTGTAGAGGGAGCTTGTCATTCTTTGAATTCTACAAACAAGTCACCTTGCAAACATTTCTGTATTTTTTGTACTTTCTTTTCCCATTAAAAGAGCAGATGAATCAACAGCTTCAACTATCCAACATATCCTTTTCTTCTGAAAAAAAATCAGAGTAATGTTATGAGATGTAAAATACTCACATTGCTAAAACGTCAGCAGTGTCATCCTTAAAATTAAACATTTTCTTTGTAAATATCTGTAAATATATAAAGTTTTTCATATGAATTTACTATTGCAATTGGACAGACTTACACATGATGTGTAAGTCACAGCATGTGTTGTCCTCAAGGCCGTATTATTTGTGTCATGTTTCATATAAATGAATTACTGTTAGACAGAATTGCTTCAGTGGTGTGATTAGAAAGGCCTGACAGAAATTCCGTCAGTAAATGCCTCGCTCTGGGAACAGATGGAAATTTTGTGCCATCATCAGTACAAATTTGCCCTTTGTAGGACAGAATGGCAGTTTTCCTGTTTTCTACGTGTGTTTATGTAGCTGTGTATGTGTGCAGATTTGTGATGTGTCCACAGAGTAGTGGAAATCAAGTGGAGATAAGGTCAGCCTGCTGGAGGGGAGAGAAGAGGGCAGGTTAAGCGTTTTCCGCTGATGTCTGCATCAGTGAACAGAGATGAAGCATATATATTTGGAGAGGTTGTGGTCAGAGTGAAGGGACACCACACAGCATCTTAACGCAAAAGGTGAGATTATGGCATCTGTTTTTCAGTGCAGTTCTGCGTTTGACTACTTTCTTGTGTGAAAGATGTTTGCAGCTTTGTTGAGCCTTTTGTTTCTCTGTTCATTTGCCATGCAGGTTACAGGACAAATCATTATGGAAGCTGCCATCTGCACCCTTGTCACACAGTTTAAGATGCACGCTGGAAGTGAGGGATCCTCCAGCACCCTGAGCAAAGATGAATTTCACAAGCTGGTGGCCACTCAGCTACCCAATTATGTTAAGGTAAATATCGGGAAGTTGTTCTTAGCCAGTTTGCTTGCTGATTTGCTACCTAGTTCTATTCCTGACAACATATAGACATTAAAGAGTTGGTTATAAAGCATAACCACAGTATTTAAAGCGTCTTGAAATGTCACTGTACTGTAATTGGGACAAATTACTATAGATTGCTATAGAATGCTTTTACTTACTTAGCTTCATAGATACTTTAGCGCAGTGGAAGTGGAAGAAGTATTCACATTCTTTACTTAACTGAAATGACTAATACACTGAAAATATACTCTGATTCAAAGAGAAGTACTGCATTTGAGTAAAAGTTTGTAAGTGTTATCAAGAAATGTACTTTAAGTGTTAAAAGTATAGTGCAGAAAAGTGTCACTGTTATTCTATTATTATTATTATTATTATTATTATTATTATTATTATTATTATTATTAGACTATATTGTTTTCTAATATTATATTAATATTATCTAATATTAATATTAGATCACTATTGCTCATGCATTAATGTTAAAGCAGGATTTAACTGTTGTAGTTGGTTGATGTGGGGCTCATTTTAAAAAGTACAATATTATGCAATTATATGCTTTTTATATTGTGGTTGCCTGTTTGTGTAAGACCTCATTATGTGGTCTCATGCTGCAATGTACAAAACAATATACTGGGGCTACAGCTAAAGCAAATTTTCCTGTTCAACTGATAGTGTTTTCCCATTACTGGATTAATGTATATGAATATGCATCAAATGTAATTCCCAATCTTAAATTAGCATTGTATGATGTCCAGCATATTGTCTTAAAATTATTCAGTTTGTCTAGGAAATTATTAAATTCACAATGAAGAAAAGAAAGCTAATACCATATTTGATCAGCTATAACCAAATCATTTAAATTATTAACAGATGAAATGTATAACAACTTAATTCACATTTGTAGCAACGTTGGATTGCATCTCTATGAAAGTGGAATGTAAAAGATCATGTATAACAAATAGGTCAGACGCTGCATATACGCAAAATATACCTAATCATTTCACATTTAACACGATGCGTTATTTAATGCATGTTTTATAATGGCCATTGTAAGTGATATCGTTTGAGTTTCCATACTGTTATCTACCAATAGCCTATATACGTAGCCTATAACATATAATCAAACACAGATTAAATACAATACAAACACACATTGAATACTTTTGAAGGATTTTATCATGAGGAAACTCTGCGGCTATAAAAATGAATTTACGCCTCAGTTCTATTTATTGCTACATTCAACCATTAGGTGGCAGGACAGTCTTGCAGAGTAGCTGCAGCTCAGGGTGATTTGTAACGAGCAGGTCCCCTTATATGTGATCAACCCACAGAATGCCAGCGATCCTGGGGCGATCGACCAGCTCATGGGCTCGCTGGATGAAAATAACGACGGGGAGCTGACTTTCTCCGAGTTCTGGCAGCTGATTGGAAAGCTGGCGAGCAAACAGGGAGGCTTCACTCAGTAGAGCTCGCCGTCGTCTGTCAGCCGTGGCTTTGGAGAGGACTGTGCAACAACAACGGCAATCAACTCAATTTGAGCTTTCCATCTGTAAACTCAAATGCACCATTATATCAATCCACCATTGCCACATGTGTAACTCTTTAGTTAGCCATTTGTTGAATGCAGGTGAACTTTTAAGTAAAGGCTTCACCCTCAGCCACCAATACTCTTGTCTCCTGTCATTAATTCACCGCATTATATGATATCCAACCACCCACACTTGAGAGGGAGTGTATTACTTGATTTGGGGGATCTGTAATCCTATATATCTTCACCATCCACTCCATATATTCTCCATAGAGCTTCATAATGCCTGTATAAAGCGGCCTGTCCAAACCTTAAGAATGCGGTGACGCAAAAACACGGCTTGGTCTTCACTGTCAGTCAATGAGTTCTCAGAGGGCATTGTAATGGGGATTTGTGCACTAAATGTATCCCTTTATATTCAGGAGGATGTATTGTTTTTGGAGGTTTGTAGTTTAATTGCACTGTGCTTGTTTGGCTCTTAAATCCTGGTGTAACGGTCACTTTGTGTTAATTCTGATGTCTAGACAGAGTTATGTGTGCTGGCTTGCTCCCCGGCTGTTTTATAGCCTATAGGCCTGCTTTAATGTTGCAAAAGAGATTTGGTGCCGCTATCTGAGGTTGGCAACGCGGATCCTTTCAACAGATAAGAAAATATGACCTTTGTGTCCAAATTAAGCATGCTGAAGGTGCCAGTGTGGGAGGGGTGATGACGGGCAACAATGCCAGCAGCAACAACTTGAGAGACGAAAAAAAGAATAGGGCTCCCGTATCGGCTGTGCGTATGTCTGTATATAGGGAAGCCTCATAATTGTCAGTTCCCCCGATTACATGGTTGTGGAGACTTGTAGCCTATCTTACGTGTCCATAGAGAGAAGCAATAGTTAATCAGTGGAGGAAATAAAACAATATAATGACTTGAAAGGTCTTTGAAGAATCTGGCAAGACAGGCTCTCCTGTAGTATTTTCACTGAAGATTCAGTTGTCAGTTGGAGAAACATTGGGCTTCCGGCACAGCCAAATTTAAGTTTTAACTTTACTTTTTGAAAAATTATGATTTTGTTCATGTTTGTAACTTGTATTGGCGCTAAGCACAAGGGAAAAATGATACATCCTCTATAAAAAGGATTCTAACATTGTGGAAAATAGCCTAACTATCATTTCACTTTCAAAGTTTTTTTGTTATGTGTAAGTTTAATAAGTGAAATACTTTAGAAAGCGATTGAGCCTTGTGCAGATGAGGTAATAGCACCCGCCCTGTCCCCTCGTCCCCGCAGACGAAGCCGCCCCAAGCCACAAGCCTGGCCAGTTGGCGTGAAACTGTGCAAATCACACATGACGCGAAACAGCTGGCCCATGAGCCAAAGATAATTCCAATAAAAAACAAGTATAAGTGTTTTGATACACTTTCACTCCCTTTTCCTGAGACTTGGAGCTGCGCTCCTCCACATTCCCAGTTCTCCCTCGCACTCTCCCAGGTACACGCCCTTTGACTTGTCAGGGGGAAAAGTTTTAAGGAAAGGAAAAAAACCAATCACGGAAGAGATTCTGCTGTCCTACTAGTTTGGCAAGTTCTCTAGGCTCAAAGCAGCGTAGAAAGGCGGAGAAGAGGGCATAAAGTCAATTTTGCGCACATTTATACACTTCTCTTGTCCCGCAGACGGTATACGGTGAGTTGATTGCGTCTTTTTTGATTCTTTTGGGTTTCTCTTGCATATAAGCATTGTATTTGTTCATCGTTTTTGCCACGTTTCGATATACTCTTGCAAGAGCCGTCCCATAAAACTTGACTGCAGGACGGTTTCAATGACTCCAGCCCTCAGAAGTTTTTAGGCTCACATTGCACATTTAGAAAAGGGTACATGATTGGTGGCTATTTTGCTTTTATTTGAAGTTCCTTTATTCGGTTTTATTGGATGTGTTTAATTACCATAATCTATCTCTTCTCTTTCCCTCGGAATGATATTTTATATTTTGATAGATCAGTTGTTAAGTTGCCGATCAACTGCAAACAGTCCATCAAATATTTAAAACATTAAAGTGACTTTGGGTGACAGTGTACTGAGCTTAAATGTAGTAGCCTATATGGAGTGGGCATCCGGATCGCGCGTTAAAGCGCAATTTTGCCCATAATCAACATTTTGCGTATTTTGCTTGTTCTAAAGAGGCCTACCAGAGTGACAGCTTGGCTCCCTGAGTGAATTTTTGGATTCGGATTTGAATTTTTGTGGAGCCGCTTATGACAGCTTCTCTCAATACTGTTTTCGATATTTAAAATTGTTTGTGGTGTTGATGATGAATCCTGGTAAACCCGATGCTTGGTGATAGTATTGCGCACGCGGCTCAAATTTCAGTTCTCTATTTTCAAACCTAACTGAGGGATTGGATGAAAGACAGCCGCTGTATGTCTTCTCATCGCAATTTACAGCCACAACCTAACTTGTTCCTCTGTTAATATTTTATGCCACACGAGCGGTAGTATTGTCATTACTCTGCGCACATACCGTATCACATTCGCCCATTTGGAAACGCAACACTCAATCTCCTTTGGGCTCTTGGGGGAAACGGGAAACCTCTAGTTGTGGGCCTGTGTATTTAATTATTTGCGCTGGGGGTTTTTTTTTTGGCCTTTTAACTAATAACGATGATTAGTCTGTCTCCTGAGTGGGACAAGATAAAGCTCTGACGTGGAACGGGTGATGCAAGTCTTCAATTCATTTGTCGAATTTAGGGCACGTGTTTGGACTCTGTCCAAGCAGGAAATACCACCTTGAGAAAGGTCACAAGGTAAATAATGAATGTGAGAATGGACCGAACTGAAGAAATTTCTTTGGTGGGTGCTTTTGGACAGGATGCACTGAGGCCTCTGTGTACTCGGGCTGAGGAGGGTGTGTCACCTTACAGGAAGAAGTCCCCTAAAGTTCCTACAAAACCTGGGCTGTGTCTATAATACAACAAAAACTGAATAAGATAACAACATTCATGCTCCAGGGATAAATAAATACATGTAATTAAAATTAGACTGTTTTTTGAATCCCTGCTCATAACATTATGGCAGCTGCATTGACAATCAGATGAGATGCTTACTCTACTACATGCAAAGGTGTGGTTGTATTGTCCTCATGTGGTGGCAGAGTGCGTCACAGCAAATGACAGTTAGTTAGAGATCAGTAGGTCAACCTGAAAGGTGTCGAGTGAAATTTTAAGGTTTAATGACCCTATGCTACAGTGTCAGAGCTCTCTGCCTCTCATGGTATAATGAGACTAAATGCCACATGCCCTAATTGGCCATATATGCTTGTGGTAAACGCTGTAGAGATATTGTTTTGCTGGAGGGTGTTAGAGTGTGACATACACTTCAGTAATTGAGATATTTGTTCTCCGTTCATAAATAAGCACTCACCTGATACCAGTTAGGTGGCAGAGTATTTTCTCACCAGCATAAGCTGTTGTTTGCTCTGCAACATTTGAATACTGAAGTGGACAGGCGAGTGGGTTCTCCTTCAACATATCCTCTCACTGCTTTGGTGCAAACTAGCTCAAAGTTGGCCTGTAAATTCCTGTCTAAGTGATCTCCACAGACAACTATGAATGGAATTCTTGCAAAGATGTGTCACCGACTGCCGTGTTTTACACTTTGGGCAATATCTGTAGTTTATCTATACATCTGTCAAGATGTAACTCTATGAGGGTGTCTCTATCCAATCCATGAAATGACAAGGTTGACTTTTAAAATATTTCAATCCTGTAGGAATTTGCGGCTGGTGTGTAACAAAAGCTTTAAAATGCTTGAGCCTCATGGTCAGATGTGTTATGTGTGTTTGTGTACAACAGTGTGATGTCAGTGGCTTGAGGAAAAGAACAAAAAGGACAGCTAAGGGAAAACCTGTATTAGACACTGACATGCAAAGAAAGAGACAAGCACTGCTGGTGAGAGAGAGAATAAGAAAGAAAGAGAGACAGAGAGAGAGAGCAGACAGGGACGAGGTAATCCCTGAGGTAATCTGAAGCCCAGTCCCCTCGGTAGCTTCAGTAGCTATCAGATTACCTATCAAAAATCAGAAGTTCCATTGTGCATCACAGCTTGTCTCTCAATCAGACTCCATCTCACCGTCGCCACTTATCTCACGTCACCGTCCTTCCCTTATTGCGGCTCTAGACTCAACACCTGAAACGAAAGGCCTCCCAGGGGCATGAGGAGATCCTCTGTTTCATTTTCCACTGGATGTGCCCAAACACTTTACCACCAGCACCTGCAGCAGCAACAGCAATGAGTTTAATCACTTGCAATGGCATCTATCTATCTATCTATCTATCTATCTATCTATCTATCTATCTATCTATCTATCTATCTATCTATCTATCTATCTATCTATCTATCTATCTATCTATCTATCTATCTATCTATCTATCTATCTATCTATCTATCTATCTATCTATCTATCTATCTGTTTGTCTAACACTACTGTCGTCACCTCTTCCTTTTCCTAGAGAGAGGAGTCATGGAGGCTGCCATTCAGACCATGGTGAAGGTCTACCTGAAGTCATCCAAGGGAAAGGAAAATCTAGGACAGAAAGAGTTCCAGGGCCTTGTTAAGAACCAGCTCTCCAACATCCTTTCGGTTAGGAAATGTTCATTGAACCTCTCTGAAATGTAACCAACATTTACATTATGAGACTACCTCACAGACAAAAACACAGTAGTCTTGCATTGTCACTGTCCAGATTGTGAACATGAGCACTGTGACCAAAGGGTGGCGTAATGTGCAATATACAGCAGGTAAACGGGGAAAAGTGATCCAATATGATAGAATGACATTAATCAGCATTATAATGCAAATAGAGACACTGATAGAGGGTCATTTACTAATCGTGTATGGTGATTTCATTAGTCCAGATAGAGTTACTCATCATCATGCTTGATTGTTTCATGGTTGTGTGTGCCTATTACCCAGGATACAGACAGCAAGGAGGCGATCAAGAATATGAGCCAGGGACTGGATTCCAACCAGGATGGCAAGGTTGGTTTTGAGGAGTACCTAAAGCTGGTCGGCTACCTGGCGGTCTCACTCAGCGAGCAGCGTGTCCTTTCCAAAGAGGAACCTGCCCAAAATGCTGCGTCCGGACAAGTGGCACAAAGTGCCCCGGACAAAGAGGAGGAGAAGCCACAGGGAAACGCAGAGGCAAAGCCAGAGGCAAAGGCAGAAGCAACTAGTGAAGTAAAGGTAGAAGCAAATGCAGACGCAAAGGTAGAAGTAAAGTTAGAAGCAAAGGCAGAGGGGCAGAAGGAGCCTGAGGCAGCAAAGAAGGAGAACAGCCCAGCAGCAGCAGTGGTAGCAGCAGTAGAGCCAGCAGCAATAGCAGTGGAGGTGGAGAAGCCAAAGGAAACAGAAAAGGCGAAAGAAGCTGCAGAGAAGCTGACAGCAGCTGTGGGGGAAGAAGAGGAGAAGAAGACAGAGGAGGCAACCTCATAGGGGACAATCCATTCTTTTGCAACAAAGGAATCACACTACACGCTTACATTTAACACTAAAAACACCAAACATAGCATTCAATGCCAAAATAAGTTGGTAAGCCACTAAAGCTTTTTTTTTCAAAACACACACAACTTTGAAATACAAAATATATCGGAAAACGTTCAAACACAACAAGCCCAACTCTGTAGAAACCCTATTCCTTATATATGATAAATAATACATGTACATGACAGTAGAATTATTGGTTTGTACTTGTAGTTACCACTATGTTCATATGTACAGCATGTGCATCCCACTATATAGCACATTTACCTCATTATGATCATATACTATGATAGCATGCAGATGTCCACTATCATATGCATGCTGTATCCCAGTGAAAACTTCAAAATATGATTTATCTGCAGCAGCACACTGACACCCGTGAGCAAAGTGTCACCGTATCTTAACACACCACTACAGCCAATATGTTTAGTTTAAATCAATCTTCTCCCCACTTTTGTCTTTATCTGGGTCTCTTCTTCAAGTCTTCTACACTACTGACTATAACTACATTGGTCTTTGGTAAATCATCAACCACCAGTCATCAACATGGTTTAAAGCAGTGGTTCTCAAACCTTTTCTGCCCCCCTTCAGAAGCCAAAAGGAGTTCATGTCCCCACGTCCTAGCAAAAGTGGATTAAATTTTTATTAATCATTAACAATACAGTCAATTGAAATAAACAGGATTCAGGTTAGCAAAATAGCCTTGCCTAGCATTTGAGCCCTTTTCTTTGTTCCTGTCGGTACATGAATCATATTCATGCAATTTTAGGTCTGCTCAACACCCACA
>JAPMOB010206568.1:0-29954 GCA_029875015.1 Lepomis gibbosus | reverse complement strand
CCAACAAACACACACACACTTTCTTGCTTTTGGCCTGGAAGCACTTGTAGTCAGTGCCGCAGATAATCAGGTGGTTGTTTTTGTCATTCTGGGACCCCGTGACGTGATAATAAAATTAAAGAAGTAGGGAAGAATAAAGAACAACAACAACAACAAAAAAATTGATGCATTCATCTCTTTTGCGACCAACAACTACAGGACAGATGATGTGGCCATCTTGAGATCGTTTGTCATCTGTCAGGCAGCGTTGACCTTGCAATGAATGCCGACCGTTCCACTGATATCATCTTTTATGGCAAGAAAAAAAAAAAACAAGAGAGATGGAGGGAGACAGAAAGAGAGAGGGCTGTTGTTTTCGGTAATAATGACAACATTTATGCCTTCCATTCGCGCTGCCAGTTAAAAGAGGCACAAACATGCAAATCCATTATGGAACGCTTCTTAAAAGTGTGACCAATCCTTGTTCAGTCAATTAGAGTCTGGAGACTGAGAATATGATGTTTGTCTGTTTAGCCTCCGACACATACAGATCAGCCTGGATTTGATGATGGAAAGAGAGATTCTTTTTTTTTCTTTTTCACAGAGATAGAGGGAGGGAGAAAGAGAAAAGAGAGAGAGAGAGAGATGGAGGGGCAGCGCAGCCAAGCTCTGCTTATCTCTTTTCTTCTCTGCTTTCTTGCTTTTTTCCCCTTCCCCTTCCATATACAAAAGCATTAATGTGTGCAGCTATGTGCTTTGCCATTGTTCTGTGTTTAAAAGCTTAAAAAGGGACGTTGTTTGTGTAACTGGCAGAGTTGGCGGCGCGCGGCCGTGTCCAAAAGCCTGTGCTTAAAGTTGCTCAGCGAAAAAAAAAAAAAAAAAAAAATTAGGCCGCACAAAAGGGAGTGATAGAAAAGCAGTTAATAAGAGTGGTTACCCCAGAATGAGCGGGGATGAGATTTCACATTAAAAAAGATTTATCTTAAAGTATGGTGCTAATCCCTTCAGTTTTAATCCACCCCCGGACCCCCACACCCCCCTCTTAGCACCCTTTTCATTCCTGCCGAGGCATAATAAAAAACTATAAACCATAAAGTTCTTACAATTTCTGGAAACTGGCAAATGCACGGCACCCTGATTTTACAAGGATTCCTGGCCAGTGAATCACGGAGCTCGGAGGACTCATCTCTCTCACAACAGATTATTAAACGAAAGAGAGAGGGAGGGCAACAAGGACAAAGGAAAAAGAGAGGAGAGGAGGAGAGGAGAGCATGCTTGCTATGACCTATTTGATGATTATCGTGATGGCAGCGGTAGCGGTGATAGGTGGCGGAGGGGTGTTGTCATGCTCTCTGTCACACTCGGCTGTGTCATACAAGCTGGATGGATGCCTCTGTCCACTGCAAGCTGCTTGAATGAGGAAGCATATGGGTATATGAGAACCTCAGCCCACTTCATGAATATTTGATTCATATTTCCTGTGCGTGTATGTGAGAGAGAAAGAGAGAGAGAGAAAAGGAGGGAGAGAAAGGGAGGAGGGGTATTTTTTTTTCTCTCTCTTTCACTTGTCACTGCGAAAACTCACAAGGCTTACTTTGTGGCATTCTAATCATAATTGCCAATCCTGAATACAAATCTCTCAGCGCTAAACACATCGAGTGAAATTGAAATGACAAAACGAAGCTCATATAACGGTGTAATCAAAGATACATTCAGGGGGAAAAAGATGGAGAAAAAAAAAGTTGAGAGTGTTCTTCCGCAACCAAGTAAGAGATGAGGATCAGGGGCCAGTTATTAGCTCGGCCAGGGAACAAAGAGCCTCAGTGTTGGAGGGCAGCTTAACGCTGAGCCAGTTACTGTACCTTTCAAAACTAATATGTAACCATATCTGTTTTAAAAGGGCGATTCATATTACTGTGAATGCATGAGAAAAGTTGTTCCCATCCCCACAACCCGGGAAACTCAGATCCCACTTGTAATAACCCTGCCACACACACACACACTGAATTGCAGGCCTGGCCTTTTGTGGAAAACATCCTATTTAAAATGATGAGGACATTCAATTTTTGTAATGATGTAAAACATCTTCAGCTTTTTTGACAGGACAATGGTGCTTATTGTGCTTTATTGTTACTGTGGCGACTCCAAAGGTCAGCGTGGGTGTGGCCCGGGCAGACAAGGGCGGCACTGAATGAAAATTGGATTATATGTGATCAACTAAGTTATTAATGAAATTAAAATGGATTCCCTCTGCCTGCTGTTTAACTAGGCATGAGGGGGGGGGGCAAAATACAGACAGAGAGAAGAGGCGAAGAGAGGCAGAACAATAGGCCAGTGTTTACTCACGCAAGAGCAAAGAAAGTCATTGTTTTAGACGCTGAAGTCATTGTCGCAGATGAGTTTTGATAAGGACCAGCTCTGTGAAACATCCCACTGCATGTAACCAGTCTGTCTGAAAGCATGTGCCCCTGCCATGGAAGCCCCCTAGCTTCATCCAGGTAACCTCTCTAATCCTGATTAAATCACTGTAATTAGAACAAGCAGTGTTCCTCCACCTCCATATTTCCCTAATAAAACAATGCAGCAGTTTAAATCCGGTCGCTGGGATTTGCAACGCAACAATGCAGTTTATATCCATCTCTGCCGAGGAATTAAGTGTATTTTCTAACTGCTAATGTTATAATGTTGCTGGCTTATTTGTCTCGATGCTTGCTATTCTTTTTCTTATTCCCCCCGCGGTTTGTGTTCGCTCTCTCTCTGTTTTTTTTCCAAGCGCAACTTTGTTTATTTGAATCTTATTTATTTGTTTCTTGCCGCTTTTTGATGTTTAAATCAAACATGTTTTTAGCGAGTGGTCGGGATCAGCCTTCACTACGGGAAATTATGCAAGTTATTTGTCTTTAATTGCCACAGAGCTTTTCAAACACGCCAACTTGCTGGCTATGTGTCTATACCTGTGTACGTTTTTTGTTTTTATTAGTATCACTGCATGCCTCCATTGATGTGGAATAACAGAGGAAATAAAAGTTGACATAGTTTCTTCATTTTTTTTTTACCCCCCCAACCCCCTGTTTCCCTCTCTCTCTGCCTTGCTCTCTGTTGTTTTTTTATATATCTGTGTTTTTCCTTGAAGTTGCTGCGACATTGTCTCATTATGTGTCGACTAGCTGTGTAAGTGTAGTTATTATGCCTGTGTGTCTTTTCCTGGCAGTGCTGTTCTCTCTCTCTCCTTCCCTCTCTTTCTCTCTCTCTCTCTCTCCCTCCCTCTCTCTGTGTCTCTGCTGTCTCTCTCTGTATCTCCCTCGGAGGATGAGGAGCTTTATGAGTACAACTCCTCTGAGGCGTCCTCCTCACATCTCCGGGGCGCCTGGGGAAGGGAACGTTGCATTCTTAAGAGGAGCAACTCAAACTGAACAAAGTCTACAGGAGTCAGGGAAGAAAAGAAACAAACAGCAAACTAACGAGATGGGAAGCAGGGATCATGTCAAATATATCGGGTTGGAAGGCCAATTTATAACCCATTGTTTCATGTTTTGCAATATTGAATACAATGCGCACTAACGTGGCTATGAGTGTGCACAGGGGGAAAGGATATGCAGACCTGCATATATACATAAAAGCACTTGATTTGCGCGTACACACACACACTCACACACACGTATGTAGCGTATGAATGTGATCTCCAGATCCTGGTAACCTCCTAGCTCCCACGCTGTCTTCACTCCTGTTTCCCCGTCCCGTTTCTAAAATAATGAATAGAATAATTGTCATGTAACTTTGCAATCATCCAGCATTCGTCTCCATTTCCTTTTCAAGGGCAACTCGATACTGCCCTTCATTCACTGTACTGTACTTCCAGGAAACGTGATGTGGCCAATATCATCGTCTGTATTAATGACTACGGTTGAGGGAGAGAATGTGAATGTGAAAAGAATAAGAAGCCTTTTCAAAAAGGACCTTTCAGCGGGCACAGCAGGTGATATCTGGGAAATTAGTGAGGTCAAAATATTTTTAGAGTTATCACATCTGCCAAGGAGAAAAGAGTGGCAGAAAAAGTGAGCAACAGGTACCACCCAGGACCATCCTTAGGGCTTGACAGCAGCTATTACATTTATTTGCTCTTTGAAAACCACACTATTTGCACTTTTGGGTGACAAGGTGATAATTCACCTCTGCACAAGTCAAACTGTAATATTGTTGCACATGTGAAATAGCACCTCGCCTTCACCAGCCGTCAAAGCTGTCATCTCGACATGGCAGAGGCACACAATGAGAGCCCGGGGAAGTGTATCGCCAACAGTCGTCTTCTGCTTCTCAGTGAGAGACAGACAGACAGGCCTCTAGACGGCTTAATCACTGGAGGAGCCAGTGCCCTCCAGCTACAAGGAGAGGGAGAGAGAGAAAGAAAGAGTGCGAGAGATAAAGAAAAGGGAGGATCCCAGAGTGTGGGAAAGTGAAATGCAGGGATCCAAGAGAGGAAGGAGTGCTGGTGGACTCGCTTTGGTCTAAACAGAGAAACATCCGTGGTTGAGTTTCCATGCGCAGTCAGTCAGATATTGGTCAAAGTCTGGTTGAAGTTTTAATCAGGTTAGGCTGTTTACAAGAATCTTTGCAAGGCTGTAATTTAATTGGCCATGAATAAATGATTTAACTGAACAGTCTGGTCCGGTGACACAGCCAAGAGTTTGAGAGAAAAGTACGAGCTTTGACACCGACGTGCTCTGCCCTAAAACAATCGCAATCATGGAGGGAATTTCGCAAGAAACAATAGCCATCATTTTTAAAGCATAGTTTTGTTTTGTAACAACTAAGGACCTTTGTATTTTTGGACATAATTCCTATAGCAATAATAGAATTATACTTACTCAGTTAATTGCTGAGACTTGGGAATGCAGCATTCATTAACAAGGCCCGGGTCCCTCACTGACACTCGCCCCTGCTCTCTCAAATACTGTAAATGCTATTTAATTGTTTCATTTTACATCATTACACATACCCGGTATATTGCACATTTTTGTTGTTTGTTGTTAAGTGTTATTCGTTATTCTTCTGTATTTTATACTTGGTCAATTTATATATTTATATCATCCGTTTATTGCATACCATCTGCCGATTCTACATTTCTGTATTTCTACGTCAGCTATTTGTTTGTATGCGCGTAGCAACTTATCTCCAAAGCAAATTCCCCGTGCGTGTAAAAAAAACTACTTGGCAATAAAGCTCTTTCTGATTCTGATTCTGATCATTGGTGAAAAGAAGCAACGTTGAACAACAAACCCAAAGTCAAGTGACTGGCTGAGACTATGCAATATTTTAAAGATGAAATAACGCAACCTTCCTCTTGGATATTAATATTTTATTCAAAAGGAATAAAATTCAGTATTGTGCAGTTTGACACCCCAGGAGTTTAAGGCTGCCACAGCCTTACTTACTTGGGTATGATGGGTTTGCTAGTGATAGCTGATGTTAGCAAACTTTTAAAATATATTGCTGTATACTGGACATTGCCTAGTCAGTTTGTTGATTTAATCACTTTTCTCTACTTGTGCTATTGTTACACGTTGTTTCAGTAGTAGACAGAATGTTGCAGCTGTCACTTGTGGCCACAGTAGCCACCGTTCAGAAAAGGTTACAAAGTTTCACTTTAAAGACCTTTACTTTAGCTAAAGGTTTTTGGGAGAGAAAACAAAGGCAAAAATGACCCCCAATTTTTGGCGTTAATACCTACATTTCCTGTTTGAACTCTGAACTCTAGAGTCTTCCTGTGCAATGTGGAATTATTTACATTTACACGTATGTGGTGTATTGTCTTATTGTATGACTACCCGTGTTTCTTGCCCTGTTGGACTTCGTTATTGTGATGTTGCAGTAGAATGTTACCATAACGAATAAAACAAGGGCCAAAGCTGCAAAAATAAAACCCAAGTTGCAATAAATCAAAATGATCCTTTAAATAAAAGATGAAAATCCTGCTGTTTGCACTGGTGCCACCACACCTCACTGGTGACGGATTGCTGGATGAATCATTACTGAAGTCAAATACAAAAGGATGTGACAGTGTGCAACAAAGGGCTTTTCAGATATACGGTACTGTATGTCATTGTTGCTGTTGATGTATGACTGTATTGTAGAACACTACAGGGAAAAGTATGTTCATCTGGTCTTGTCACAGTTTGTGTCTATACTATTTAGAAAAGCAACCACTGACTATTCAAACATTAAAGTCTACTGGCTAAACAAATAATGACAACTCTGAAACATATCTATCCATGACCTTCATGTGTTCAATCCAGATACGTCGTCTTAGACCGGACCGTCTGCACCCACAAGGATCCTCGGGTGTCACCTTTCTGAACTTTCAGACCTACTTTTAAGTCCACAGAATAATTACTGATATGCACATGTCTGGGAGCAATACTCTTTTGTACTTTGTGTGTGAGTGTGTGCGCTTGTTTGACATGTTTGAGACAAACATCAACATGGTAAGATGTCTGTGAAGATTCTCAGTCGTCCAGGTCATATTTTCCCAAGGAAGGTTAAAATCAAGGGCAACTGGAGTTGATTGAAGACTGTGAGGATAAAGTGATGGTCAGTGTCACTAGCAGTGTTGGCAACTAAAAGTGTACTATGTCTGGGAATTTATTTTGTATATATACACCAACTCAAGATTAGATCTAACCAGTAAGCTACAGTAAAAAGGCTTTATGTTTGAATCTGATGGATGGATGGAAAAGTACAACTGAATCAGCTTTTGGACTACAAGGATTCCAGTATTATCAAAATCAATACCTTTTTATAGTTAAATTTTATGTATTTCAGGAAAATATCATACAGACTGTACATCAATAAAAAAAACAATACTAAAAGTATATTATTACATTAACATTTTTCCAAAAAAAGCAAGGTTTCATAAAATTGGATTTCAGGATGCTCTAAAGATGAATTTGCGAATTAAAAATGTTTTTAACTGAACATACAGAAGACATCTATCATGTGACTTATCCCTACAGCCACTCAAGTGTTGAGTGTGAATTAAATGTAAAGAACAACTTTATGTAGTCAATTTTATTACATTATAGTAAGAGCAGGAATACCCAATCATCACTAGCCTACGTTTACCCTGTTGTTCATTCTTTCCCACCCAAAATATTATACTATTATTTAGTGATATGTTGGTTTCTTCTGCTCAGTACAAAGAGATAGAGCCCACTTCCAGCCCTGTAGGATGTTCTGTTCTCAAGTTATTGGCCTGTATAGCATGGCAGTTAATTTAGTCATAGAAATGTTGATGAATATTCACTGTTTTTATCAATATTTCATGTTTTGGAAGCTTTATGTTATTTGGAACGTGGTTGTATGGACAAAAATAATGTTTTGAAGAAAACACCACTGAACATATAAACAGTAAATATGGCCAAAACATGGACAGTCACCTGGTATATTTTTTTGACAAATTGTGTAATAACTATTGTATATTAGTGTCTTTTCATCAAATTCACATTTATACTCATATTCCAGACATATTAGAAGGTATTCTGTTGCATTATAATGAGTTGAATGATGGTTTTGATGGTGATATTGCTATTAAAATATAGATTTCATACCAGGCAAGGATAAAAAATATATTTTTCTTTATTGCATCTCCATTTACTCTTTAATAGCAAAATATGTTTATTTACTAATTTAATTTATTTAATTGATTCCTATTCCTTAGCTTCTGACCTTTCAAATGAGACCAGTGTTATGCATCTAGGCCTAATGGTTGTGGAGTTATTTCTGATGCATTTTGGGTATAATTTAGGCGTTTTTTCCTGTAAATAGGGGCAAATAGCTGGTAGTTACCAACAGGTTAATATTTCCAGTAGGACTTATAATCTTAAATTAAGAACAATTGACTGTACTGTACATATGTATATACAAATTTCAGGCTACATAATAGAAAATGGGTTGGAATGGAAACAATAAGAAAACCAAGCTGGAGCGGGAAAGACATTTTGCAGCTGGTAGCCGACATACATCTGAGAAATCCTATAATAGGGTGAATTTAGACAACTAGGAAGCATAGAATGTGATTGCACACAAAAGCAGCGTCAGCATTGTTCTTGTTGTCTGCTACACTGAAAATGATACTTACTTTTAGCAGTTTGATAAATACAGGCCCAGGATGCCATAATGTGTAGTAATTGTGGTGAGTGCTGCTTGTGTGTATACAGAAAGAGACAATTGTGGTTACTGTATCTGTGTTATACAGGCACCAGCATATGTGCATCTAGAATTGTGACAAAAAATCTGTAGCTGTATGTATGTGTGTGTGTGTGTGTGTGTGTGTGGAGCTTCATTTGTTATGCCTACCTTTCTTCCACTTAGACTAGAGAAAGTGAAAATTACACCAGTAATGCCAACTGTGATCCACTACATCTGCGCTTCACAGCAAGCACACCAATCCCACCATATGTCTTTAATTACCATCAGTGCTTTACAGAACCTATTTCACACACACACACACACACACACACACACACACACACACACATATATCAGCCTTTATTACAATAGCCTGCACCTACTCTGCGAGCATGCATTTTAATGTTTGCCTACTCCTCCGTGAGAATATAGATATATAAAAGTGTGTGTGCGCATGTGTGTGTATGGTCTGTACATGTCTTGCACGTTGTTCTAATATGACCTCAGCACTCATGGGTTCAAATCCTTCGCAGTGAAGGAAGGCTGGAGTGCACTCCCTCTGACAGAGGTAATTGGCCACTAGTGACACAACCAGTGCTGTATTTAAGATGAAAACATCCTTAACATGGTGTGTGCGCACACACACACACACACACACACACACACACAGCTACAGGAATTTTAGGTTTGTAGGACAAAAAGGCCAATGGCGTTGTCAGACTACATGGGGGAAACGGTAAAAATATTTCTTAACTCATTATTTCAATTTAAAATGTGAAGGGTCTTACATTTAGGGCACAAGTTAAGCCCCAACATTAAGTCTAAAATGTCTGCTTCTTGTCTGCAAGAGGTTTTCTCCTTTTTGCAGACAAGAAGCAGACATTATGTGACTCATTTTTACTTGTGATTTGCATATGTCAGGCATGCCTTCAGTGTGTCTCTGCCTCAACCTCATAGTTTTTGCAGCTTTTCTTGAGAGCTGTCCTGCCTTGAGGAAACTTTTAGCTGGTGAGCTGCAGTAGCAATTTCCTTAGAATCCCTCTCACAAAAAGAAGTGATGTAAACTATTTATATGTCATATACTTTTTTATTCAATCAAAAGTCGGTAGGGTTATGTCAATGTAACTAGCATTTTTTAGTCAGGAACACTGCTACGTGTTAATTATAGCCACACCCTTTCCTACAACAAAAAGCCTTGTAACTGAACAGCATTTCAGGCCTAGTCCACATGTACACAGGTATTTTTATAACTGGATTTTTTTTCTCCTTTGTTTAAAAAAAAAATAAAAATCTCTGTCTACATGAAAATGCAAAAACACGCTATCAAGCGCTGTCAAGAGCATGCCAAACCACCAGGCGGCGACATGACCCTAACTGTAAAGCCATGTTGGCCAACCGGAGCCTAATAAAATCGGAAACAAAGCAGGTATTGGCGCACACTCTGACATTGCGAGGCAAAAACCATCTACACAAAAACACTGCCCAAAGTAAAGTGTATGCCCCCCCTTCTCCCAATAAAACCACCAAAAAACAAAGTTATTCAATCCACTGTAGAGTACATCTCAAACAGGCTGCAGTGTAGTAGTGATCAGTATAAATTGTTATCCCAAATCAATCAATACTATTGATAAACTAAACCTAGACTTTATTTAATGCTTAAACAATGCACAAGAGCACACTTTCAGTCATTGTATGCAGTTCAAGAGACCTTTTTTACTGTTGATACATTTCTGCACTTCTTGCTGCTACATGGTGACACTGAAATGCCGCCATACATTCACCCTTTCAAGTCTTCAAAAATAGACTCTTTTTACTGTAATCTAATGTTTGTACAGGAGGTGACTCTCTCAGAGTTTTTATCCGCAACAAACACCAACAAACCACAGCACTTATGAGGAGAACCATAGAGCACAATGTGAGAGTACTTGTAAATTGGAAGTGATGTGTATAATTGATGTGAGAATATACAGCATTTCCCTCTCCTCTTTCTCTCTCCTATCCACTAACTCTCTGTTTATGTAGCCTACTTCTCAAATTGCAAGAGGTGCTCGGCTACGAGCGCTGCCATTTTCTCCTCTGAAATCCTCAGCGCGCACATCCAAGTCCTACACTTCTATCAACACTTCCTCTCCAGCTTGTCAATCTCAACCTTCTAAAGTCCTGGTCCACATTAAATATATTAAATGAACGAGGGAGTTGAGGTAATGTAAGTAATACGATGTAAGGAGCAATGTTCGCAAGCAGTGATGGCATGTACAGCGCTGTTTGAATAATGGAATACTTCATGTTTGATAATGCATGGCTATAGATAGGTCTCCACTGCAGCCAAGTATTGATCGTGTTAAGCACATCTACAGTACAACAAATGGTGTAGGTTCATATCAATCTTTACACAGCATACTGTACCTCAGTAACCAGATACCTTGTCTGATTACAGAGACCTCAGGGCCACTGCTGTTGTTAATGGCATTTATTGATAAATCCAATTCCTGGGCTAATTTGGGGAGGTGTGGTGTAATACTACAGATGTGTGAATATGTGTGTGTGGATCAGTATATGTGTGTATCTGTTATGTGTCAGAGTGCAAGTAGATTCATGTGCATTGTAACCCTTTTCTCCCTGCTCTGGGCATATTAATGAAGAGACGGCCACTCCAGACGTGCAGTGCGTGCCCTACAACAGCTCCCACAGATTCAGGGGGAAATTTCGATATTAATGATTTATACTGTATTTGCATACAAACCTAATGCAAACCCACTCCAGATAATCACATTTTGCCAGGTCTGAATTGAGTTTTACGGATGTCTTTGCTACCCCCACCTTTTCCACCCAGCAAATAACTGTGGAATGTATGGCTGTTGCTCTTCACGCTGCGGGTACAAGGGGTTTACAAGTGGACACATGAAGAGGGACTGTAATAGTGCATTTTACCATGAAACAAGTGTGTCTATTTTCTCATCCAGGCTTTATCATACAACTGTAGCATGTGTAGCAGAACTGGCAGCAGTAACGATAGTGGTGATGACAGTAGTAACAATGAGTATCAACACCACTTGTAGGAGTAAATTTACCAAAGTACTGAACTTTTGTACACCTTTGGGATACCATTTTGATATAATGCTACTTTCTACTTCTACTCTACTACTACATTTCAGAGTCAATATACTCTTTTCCCCCACTACTTTTATGTGGCCACAGTTATCCCTATAGTATGCTCGCTGGCGGCACACAAGACATTGAGGCGCTGTTTTGAGGCCACGAGTAAGCTCTGCCTGAGCATATGGTGACATATGTGACATAAATCACATGATACATCAATTTATGTGGACAACATTGTTTCTGCCTTGACTGTAACCTGTTTCCCCAACAATAAGCCCAGGATGACCAAGGACACCAGCACCGTCCTGAATGTAAAAAAGGGATCCAGGACAGAATACAGAGATGAGCTGAAACTCGTTCAGAGACTGGTTAGGATTAAGGTCAAGGAGGGCAAGGACACATACAGAAGAAATATGGAGGCCAGACTACAGTAGAAACAGGACAGGGGCGTGTGTAGATGCATGAGGAGCATCATAGGCCATAATCAACCAAATGACCCCCCCCCCAAAAAAAAAGTAACAATTGGGTAAGCGATTGTGGCGGTGGAAGCAGACTGGGAGTCGTAAAAGTAAATATGTCAACATGCACAGTACAAGAATTATTTGTACAGTACAAAATATTTGATAAAAATACCAACACACTGTCAGTAGCATTGTTTTTTCTTTACATTACTGATGAGAACCCATCAGGAAGCCAAATGTGAGTGTCTGCGTCATCTTTTTGAAAGTCCTCTGTTTTCCCCTGTCTGCACTAAAACGCTACCTTTAAAACAAAACGGGGTTAGCAGCATTTTGAAACTTCTCTATTTTAGGTCTTTGGATTTGCCGTTTTTGTCTAGACAATGGGTGCAAACGTAGCAAAAGGTCTCTGTCTTAAACGAAAACGCAGTAATGTGGATGTAGCCTTACCCTGCAACTACCTCACCCTCCAAGATGGAGCCCTGGAACTAATCCCTTCTCCCAATATCCAACAAAGCTTGAGGTCAAGGGCAACTGGACTTGGTAGAAGAAACTAGAAGACATTTGGTCCCTCATCCAAGAAATGTCTTCAGCTCTTCTAGTTTCTTCTACCAAGTCCAGTTGCTCTTGACTTCAACCTTCGTAGGATAACTAAGACCTAGATGACTGAGAACCTCCACAGACATTTTCCCCCAATCGCATCACTCACACACACCTCACACCCCCAACAATCAGGCGGGGCAGGTGAGAAGAGGACATGAAAGACCCCACTGAGCAAAGCCTACAGGCCCTGCAGGGCCTCAATGCTTTTAACACTTTACCGCCTCTGCTGTTGGGAGACAAGCTCAGGGCCAGGCAGGTGAACATTCCTTTCCTAGCTAACAGATTTCCCGACCGGCAGGCCACGGTTTGAGGAACTGCATGTCAGGAATTGTAATGAGACTGAATCACATGAGCATCATTAGCAAGATGAAGTAGCTGATTGTGGATTTCTGTAGGGCTAAGTCTCCTCTGACTCCTGTTTCCATCCAGGGCGAGAATGTCAAGGTGGTTCACTCCTCTAAATACCTCGACTTTGAACCTGGACAATACGCTTCTCTACAAGAAAGGCCAAAACCACCCATACTTCCTGCTAAGGTTCAATGGCATTAATATCTGCAACAAGATGCTGCAAATGTTCTACCAGTCTGTGGTGGCCAGCGCTAACCCAAACTTTTTTGCTGCTGTGTGCTGGGGATGTAAGGTTCAGATGAGAGGAGCTAACAAACCCTGTGACATTAATGAACTGACAGGCTACTGAGGTCCTACTGGACCCTAATTGAACTTAAAACAACATTCTCTCTAACTTCTGGAACTTTTTTAATGTTTTACTTTTAATTCTTATGTTAGTACTTGAGTTTAGATTTTTTTTAACTATTCTTGCGTAAAAATGCATGAAACTGCTAACACCTGAATCCATTTGTATCAATAATCAAATAAGATCATATAACACAGGAACAATCGTGTTCCATTTAACTTTAAATACAATGTAAGGTACATTAAGTATATTTTGCTAACAATCATTACATGTGTTTACTTAAAAAAATAATTCAAATGTTTGTCTTCTACTTGTAACAGATTTTTTTTAACTTTGTGGTATTGAGACTTATACTTCAATAAATGATCAGAAAACTTCTTCCCCTACTGAGTAATAGTATAATTGTAGAAATAGTAGTAGTAGCAATAGTAAAAATAGCATGAACAATATTCATAACAATAGCAACCTTTGTGGTATTAGTGGCAGATGTAGTAGTGACAGTAAATATATAAGTAGTACCACTAATTGTTTCAGCAGTTATAATAACATCAAAATTGTAATTGTCCTTGCAATAGTGATAATTATAGTAATAATAAGAACAGTACTTATGGTTGCCATGGAGACACTGTAATAGTAACATCATAATAAGTATGATATGGGTTACATGGGAAATACAGCACGCAGTCCATCACATGGTTAAGGCTGACAGACAAACACACTCACATTCATACCTATGGACAGCCAATAGCCTCCAGTTAAATGCTGTATCAGTAAGAACAGCTGTATGAGCTTTGCCCGACGTACAATATTGGTTACAGTGTTGTATATATAATACATATGTCATTGTAGCAGTACAGTCAGATAGCTGGTGACTGGGATGAGAGTGGCAGTTTGTGGAGTGGAGTGTGGCAGGGCGAGTCCCACAAACAACTCATGTCATGATTTTACTAGTGTTTCAGAATATCTTTTATATTTTTCTATGCTATCTTCAGTGCCATCCTCGAGATCTGAGTGTTGAATATCTATTGCCAGGAAGTTGGATACATAATAGTCTGTTGTTTTTTTTGTTTTTTTAATTACAATGAATGCCTGACTCAGACTAGGACAAACTAACAACATGTAAGAAAGGCTTTTGTTCCATAGAGAAAGCCTTTTTTTATATAAAGGTCAAGCATTCCTAGTTGCAAAGGGAACTGCCCACATTACATAGCTTGCTTTCACAGGCTTTCTGATTAGACAATAAGTAGGGCATTCTCAGACAAAGGCATTTCTCTATTAAATGAAACATATATCAATCTTGTATGGTTGAAATGCTTTCACGATATTAAGATATGCAGAAAGCATGGTTCCATGACAACGGATAATATTTTGTCAGACGGAAAGGTCAGATGAACACATGTAGCTGCACTGCTTCATTAACAAAGAGGTCACTATTATTATTATTGGATCTTCTACTGTACCTTTATGAATGTATGCCTATGAACAGGAGCTCTACATTTCATAGGCAAAGTGTCCGACTCGTTTGTTATCCACAAAATGAAAAAATGTCAATGATGATCTCTGCCCATACTTAAGCAATCTTGGAAAACAAACAAAGTTTAAATAAATTCTACGATTAAACCAGAAAAAAAAATTCAAAATATGGCATCCTACCTAAAAGAAAGCAGTTGAGTAAACATGATATATTAATCCAGGTAACTACAACAATCTATATCTGCCACGTGATGAAAAAAAAACTTTTTTGTTACATTTCTTAAATTATTATTTTCCTGGTTTGATTTAAATACAGGTGAGCGTACACACAAAAATGTCTCAGTTCCCAATCTGAAGGGGTCGTCACAAATAGGATCTCTGCTAACACCAAAAGTATGTAGTCTTTCTCTTTTCTGCATTCTCAGTCACTGTAGTGTGTGTATAAATCGGTGTTTCAAAGTTCACCAACTTTGGGTTTTTACTTTCTTCCTATAGAGACACTTTAGCAACCACCCCTTAACGGCGAAATAGCATTGTAAATAAGAGAAAAAAGAAAGAACTTCCTTCTTCAGTCTCAAGGAGCAGCTGTAACCTTAGCAGAATCATGAAAGTTGACAGTTCATTTTTCACAGGGTCATAGATCGACGAGTCTTATAAAGTAATGGGCTTTTGGGAGCCAGCTTTATGAGAGCTAAGATAGTTAAGAGACATGTGGAGGAGATGGCACGGGGAGCTGAGGTCCTGCTCTGACTCATCCAGGGTTATTCCCTCCATGCTGTGGAGCGGGAGGTAGGCGCTGCTCTCCCAGCAATATAAACGTGTAATAAAGATTAATCTGTTGCTAGTCGCCAGGCTGATAGCTTCTAAACTTGCTTGAAATAAGGCTGAAATCACTTCAGAGCCAATCTTGAGACCTTTTGTGAGTGTCTGATATTCCTTTGTGGGTGTGCGGGGAAAAAAGTATATGTGTTTGTCTTGTGTGTTTAGTGTTTATGTCTATGCGGTGCTGGGAATATTGAATTTGTGTTTCAAAGACGTGTGTATTCATGACTGTTTATGTGGGAGCTTCCTTCTGATGTAGGTATGTGTGAATACATGTATGTGTGCTGTACAGAAGTTACAGTGCCAGTAGGGGGTAAAAACACTCACCAGGTGCTTCTGGCCTCTTAATGCCCCCTGTGGGTGCCCCTCCCACTCCGCCTCCCAGGCCGTTGAATGCAGGTAGGTTGTCATTGCTGTAGGCTCTGAGGACAGATAGCATGTTCATCTGCTGCTCTAGGTGGGTCTGCTGCTCAGCCTTCAAAAGTCCTGGAGGACCTCCGGGAGACAGAAGGCCGAGACCCTGCTGCCACTGCTTCTCCAGTGCCAAAGCTTGGTTCTTGGGTTGGGGAACCAGAGAAAGTGGTTTCATGACAGAAGGAGATGTGGCCAAACCAGCTCCACTCTTTGGAGGCTGACTGGCATCATCTTGGAGCAGTTTGGGGTGGTTCTGGAGGTGGTCTGAAGCTGGACTTCCTTCTTCCTCTCTCTCCATGTCCATTTGTCCATCCTCATCTCTTTCTTCCTCCTCTTCAGGCACTCCTCCCTCCTCTTCCTCTTCATCAGAGTGATTCGATTGCTGATGTCTCTTAGGGGTGGTTGACGGGGTGTCACTGGCACTGCGCACCCCAGCCTTTACAATCTCATCATCTGATCCAATCTGGTTCTCTTCTGCCTCCCCACAGGAGCCCCTCTCACCGATCTGATCATCCCCAGCTGAAGATGCTCCTCCAAAGGCCTGGCTAGGTAGGTCCAGACCTTGCTCTGCTGTGGCTATGTACCCTTGAAGGCCTTGGTTGGCCCTGGGGGATCCATCATACAAGCCACCAAACCGCCTGTAGAAGTCACTCTGAAAGGGGTTGTAGGGCTGGTTCCTGTGGTTGTTCCAGACTCCCTGGCTTTTCTCTCCATCTCTATCTCCATCTTTGTCAAGGGCCAGAGCAGAGGTCTTGGTATTGGAGGAAACAATGGTGGAGGTGGTGGGAGAAGCTTCTCCATGAAGCTCCTTGCCTGTATCAGACCGCTGCGTTTGAGCCTTACCCAAGTGGTTGGCCTGGAGGTGTAGAGCCATGAGCTCCAATGAGGAGGTGGAGAAGGAGCAGAAGAGGCAGCCATGCCATGCCACATTATCGTGGATGGTGACTGAAGAGCCGGGAAGTGATCCAGATGCAGACTCAGGCCGCACTGACACAGACAGATCAAGGGGTTCATACTGGGACCCAGGTTTGCCAGGTTCTGAGTTCTGTTTGGCTTCAGTATTATCCTCTCTTTCCTGGTCCGCCGAGATGGACCGCTTTGCTTTGGGCTCACCGTTATCATGGTAGCACTGGGCCTGAAGCTGGACTGGACTCTGGTTGTCCTTCATATCCTTCTTCATAGAGCTGAGGACAAAGTTGTCCATGAAGGCCTGGAGAGAACCTTGAAAGTGGACTCCGTTTCCCATCATGCTTTGGTAAGCCCTGCTTAGGTCGGAGAAGCTATCTGTCACTGGTGAGGCCAGGGAGGATGGGCCATCGGCAGTCTTCATGTTCTCAGCTGAGGAGACGGAGTCAAAATGGCGATCTCCACGCTCCCGCTCTCTGTCTCTGTCGTGCGGAGACATCATGCCAGCTGATGCCCACTGGTGTGGCAACAGTGGACCTGCCCTGAAGTCTAGGTTGGGAGGCATGCCCTTGAAAACATTACGGAGGACATCTGGTCGGGCAAAGATGCCGCCACCGGCTGTCTTCCCGTGATCCTCTTTGTGGTCAGAAGAAGGGGTGTGGCCAGAGGATGGGCCTGAGGTGGTGGAGCCATTTTGACGCTCGCGGTGGTGGCGTTCCAGGTGGTACTTCAGACTGGCTGACTGGGTGCCGGCATAGTCACAATGAGGGCACCGGTAGGGTTTCTCCCCTGAGAGGCCAAGAAACAGAGAGAGAAACAGAAAGGGAAAGACAGGGAAAACAGTGAATAATTAACCTGATTATTAGATTGACTGGATATCAAAATCTATTTATTGGAGCAGGGAATGTGGACCCTAGGGTCATGTAACCTCCCTGAACAAAGAAAATTAGGTCAAATGAGCAGAGCTCACAAAAAAGATATGCATTTCATTAACTACCATAAAAAAGAAGATATTTTTGCAATTGCCTCACTTTCTAGTTGGCATCAAAACACAAGCAATTTTGAACACCTGTAAAAAAGGATGAGGGAAGAAAGTGAAAACTTAGAAATAAAGAAATAAAGTTCAAAATGAAATAATTTACAACACAATGTGATAATGAACAGGAACCTGCTTTTAACCAACAATCCAATGCCTTTACTGTTCCACAGACATCAGCTCTGCTCCACTTGGTGTGTGCGTGTATTATTGCACTTGTGCGGGTGTGTTTGTGTGTGTGTAGTGCGACGTGGGGTATGGAGAAGGCATCTGAATATGGGTTGATCCAGCTCGATCCAGCTTCGCCAAGTGAGCCATCACTCATATCAACATCATAAAAAACATTTCACCATATAGTGCTTTCAGGCCACTACAAGAGATAATATGACAGAATAACTAACAACAAATCTGTCTTGATGCTATCTGCCCTGCTGGGGCCGAGGGTGCGGCTGGATCTCTGTGTGTGTCTGTTGTGCATGGACGTGTGTGTTTGTGTGTGAGCCTGCAGTGGGGTCATCATGCCTCTGGTTCTGGCCTTGTATGCTGTCAATTCTGTGCCTTGGCGATTAGAGGCAAATTTCTCCGACATTCCCTATTTGCAGTTTATCTTGAGAAGCATAAAGCAGCCACAAAATCCCACCACTTCCATACTGCGGCATACTGAAAACAAAATATGGATGATACACTATGATGCAAAATAAGTCAATGAGTATTAAAAATACAAACAAGAAATGTGCAAGCGACATTTGTGAACCACGTGCTTACTGCAGTGAAGCCCCATGATAAAGAACAATATGATTCACAGATCAAAGGTATTACGGTAAAAGAGGGGTGAATCTGTCGTGTAACATTTACATATATTTATTTTTGCTGCATATTCATATTCATGAATATTCTTTATAATGGTATAACACCAGCATTATTCTGCCAGAAGTAGATCTTCCATTGGAATGATACTTATATTGAAATAGAACACATCCTGCTAGCAATTATAATAGGCTTGGAGTCTGAGCCAGATTTGGATTCATTAAACAATGAACAGAGAGGGAAAAATGCTAAGCTTTATTTATTTTTATTTTTTTTAAACATATGCATATAAAAAGTTTCCAGAGTAGAATTGCTGTTATAGGGATAACAATGACTGTGTGAAAAGAGGGGGTTGTTGGAAAAAGAAATAAAAAGAGATGGCTGCAGTGTTGTATGCACATTTCTATATACAGTATATGGCCATAAAATGTTTAGATTATACACATGGAAACCATTTTATAAAAGAAAAAAAAGGCATTGTTACGCAAGGCTGGTTTGAATGATTTAAGTCGGGCTGTGTAGTAAATCATGGATATAATTAGCAAATGGCATACTGCTCAAGTAATTTATCATTATTTAGAGGGCACCATTCCAGAAAAAGACTCTGCGATCTGCAGACCTACTGCAGAGTTCTCAAATACAGGGTCACAAACACCAACTCAATACAATATTGATAAAGGAGAGAAATGAACAGGAGAGTATACAAAAGAAAATTGAAGGTGGAAATGCAGAAGAGAGAAGAGAGTAAGAATAAAAGAGACGAGAAAAAGGGAAAGGGAGTCTGCAGAGAGACAGATAGCCCCGACTAAAGATAGAAAGACAGTGATTTGATATCTTTACTCTTACGCTAGAGTGGCTATGAAGCATAGTATATTTAAAATAAACCATACGAGATGAGCTTTTAACCCAATAAGTGCTTCTCCTGTGAGCTGCCGAACAGAGGCTCAGTGCTGATTTAATAAGGAAACGTCCCTGATGCAAATGATCATTCTCAATTCCTCTAACTGGACAAAATGATATTCTAGGAGCCAAATTAGACAGAAATTAGACTGATCTGATCTTTTTTCCTTCTCTGTCTTCTCTTATAAGAGGTTGTTAATGTTCATGGAGGGGGGGGGGTAAAGATTAATGCACCATCTAAATATCTAAAATGAAAACGAAAAGCACAGAAGATTGTCTGTTTGACACTCTCCTTTGATGTTTACGAGTAAGGAAGACTGAAAATAAATACAAATGCCCTCAGAGCGTGATCGTTTTATTCCAGTTTATCATTAAAATTAAGGATTTAAATATATCTGGAGCGAGTGAGACAGACGACAAGTGCATTTCTGCATCTCCTTGTGTTTACGTATGCTTGTGTGCACCGATTGGAATGTGTGTGAACACATGTTTATGCGTGCTTTTCAGTCTGAGCCTGTGCGTATGGATGTGTGTGTGTGCTTGTGTCTTAGAGGGCCATTTGGACTGGCTAAGACATCTGCTCCATCATACGTCAGGGGTCTGGTGTGACATCTGGGGAATATACTGTATCCTGCCTTGCAACATTACACACAATTTACTGCTAAAGGTCATTATGTACCCGTTAATCCACTTTTAATTGATATCAGCGCAAACAGCACAACCTCCCAGCCACATGACAGATCACTGCTGCCACAAAACTAGAAAATTGCTATTTGGGAGTTAAAAATAGAAGGGTAAACTTTTTGCTGTTGTCCATCTTGGCTTTGGACATTTTGTTCTTGAGAAAGGTGGATGACAGAAGGTTAAGAAACGCACCCCTGTGGCTTTCTTAGTTTTGACCTAAAAAAACTAGAGCGCATAAACATCTAACTGACACCTCTGTGGCTATATATCACCCTCCTCCTGTTTGCTGTACTGGAATCTGCTCCTCCAGTATATGTTTGCACCTCATGTTGCATGTACTGATTTCAAATGTCTTAGCATGAACTATGATAGTGCCATAAAACTATGTAAAGATAAATACCCCAAACATGTACAGAGGGGCAATTAAAATGGCTTAATAGATATGACATGCTGGAAGATGAATTTCCATTTGGCTGGAAGGATGGGAAAAAACACCATTTGGATGTTTGAGAGACTGAATAATGGATTGAAACTGTTTTACATCTGTTTTAAGTATATCTGCTTAAGTCAGTGGTTAGCGGTGAATTGAAAATGTATTTAAAGCTGTCAGGGTTAAGAGTTTTATTTTCTCAGATGGGAAAGTGGCACCATCAATGCACAGTACATGCACTCTGGAACTTATAAATCAATGTGTCCACTCATTGGCTAATATGATACGTTTAAGGATAACGCTGGCAATTGTCTTATAGTCCTTCAGTGGCAATCAGCACCGAGCCCATTTGTTCATGAAGAAGATCTGATTATTTAAAGACAGGTCACAAATATAGATCTTTGTTTTAAATGCCCAGTTATTCCCTAAAACAGCTGGGCTTGGTAGTGTTTTTGCAAATATTACTCAAACTGGAGTAAATAGTACATTTGTTAGGGACTATTGTTAGCTGCGCATTTGGTGCTCTAGTGAGTATTTACAGCACCAGGACGGAGTATGTGGGATTGTATCAAAATATATTAGTGACTGTGTTCATTGTAATTAATTAACATGTCACCCAGTGCAACAGTGTGTCTCATTGATGTGTTTTTAATAGTGTTTAGACAACAATGGAGCTCTATGGCGCAGATGAGTAAGATATATCAGGTTTTAGATATATCAGGTTTATATATATATGAATTTTATATAAAACATAAAATATTGGCAGCCTTATCCTTTAACTAAGAGGTTAGTAGTGAGTTAAGCATGCTGCTAATACTCAGGATCAGAATAACCAGTTGAATTAATGTGTAGTATATGCATGAACTTTGAATAAAGATGTGCACCATATTGCAAATATGATATATTAAATTTAGCAGTGTCATTGTATATGGAAGATACTGATAGGAAATGAAGAAGAAAGGGTGCACTGAACGTAATGTATTAGGAGGTAGATACTCAAAGAAAGGACAAAAGGGAGGAAGGAGGCAGCAAAGGAGTGAAAGGAATGGAGAGAGAGATCACAGGTCCCTCTTTGATTGATCCTGATTACAAGGTTAGGTTAAGGTCAAGTGACATGGGCAAGTCCTACCTTTCCTCTTTCTCTTTGTTTCCCCATCTCATTGTTTAAAGGTGAGAAGGGACTCTTATTGGTTATGCCGCCCTGCCTGAAGTTGTGGCTATTGTCAAGAGTGAGGACCTTTTTATTTTTTACACACAGCTGCTTACTGCTAAATAGTGCCTTGTCCAGAAGGGGACAATCTGGGCCTCTAATTGCTGTCACTGAAGCCTAGATTCATTATGTGACTTTCCCATTAAAATGTGAGCATTAATTTGTATAATGAAATATCACCCTCTGCAGTGTGTTCATTAGCTGTGGCCCCACACTGCAGCGCCACAGCCGCACAATGTTAGCTACCTAGAAAACTGTGGTTAATTTTGCTAATGGATATTTTCCCACTCACTGTTCAAGAGGAAATTAATACTGTAACATTACCTCTTTAACTTTTGGAGAAATTTAAATTCACTTCATTCCTTTCAAGCTGGTGTTAGCCACTCATTAATCTCTGTGTTGCGTTGCACAATGCCGCCTCGGCCGGCTTGGTAAGCAACTCCATTGTGTCACTCACATTGCATTAGGATGAAGGGGAGCTCGGCTGTCATCTGTGAATTTCTCTGCATTGTCGCCAAAGCACAGAGAGGATTTTTAGCCGCTGTAAAAGTCATCTCGTGGATGTAATCAGGATGTCACAGTGGAGCTGGTATGATTAGGTTATAGGAATGATTTAATGGCCACATGTGGGGGATGCATCAAGCTGTTTTCTCCCGTGTAAAAGACTATGCTAAAGCTGTGCTTAGATAGGCCTACATCCAGACATACATTCCTTTCGAGAAACATCCTTACTAACCTTTCTCATATTTGATCCTATGTGTACAGGGCTCCATAATAGGCCTTTTTATTTTTTTGTTTTTTCAAGATATGAATGGATAAATATAAAATATACTGTAGATGAAATTAGATGGGCATACACGTCTGTGTGTGTTTTGCCAAATGAGTTAACACCAGGCCTGGGTTGGGGTCTCTGCTTCCTCCATGATAAAATATGGCCCTCGTGGGTATCCTTACCGTAATACTCGGAGCAGACATAACTCACCCCTCTCACCACCAGATAACAGATTCCCCTCCAAAAACCACTAACCAGGCCATCCCCAGCTACGTTACAGTAGCTGGGGATGGCCTGGCAGTGACCTAGATGCGCTATTTAACATAGGGATGCTAATTATATGAGTATACACCAGTCATGTTAGTAAGCTAGAGTGAGAAGCTTTTTCTCTAATTCCTTTCCAGATCTGAGGTACAGTATGAGCCTGTTATTAAGGAAACAAAAAGGGGGTTACAGTACGGGTGCTCTATTAAGTGCATGAGAGGGAAGAGAAAAGCAAGAGAGACAGAGAAGGAGAATAAGAAGAAAAGCAAGCATTGACTGTTGGGTATTTTAGCCTTGTTGTACTACTGGAACTCAAGGATTAATTTGTGGTGAAGCGTAGAAACTCATAAACAGGCCAATAGGATCCTGAAGTATTTGTGTTCAATGATAGTGTTTTTAGAAAAGTACAGTTTTATACTTATTATCCTGAAATGTGCTTATTTAACTTAGTAAAACATGACATTACTCACTATGATAATATCCTACCCAGGTGATCCTGTATCTGATTATGCACTTGATCAATGTGTACATTTTATCTTTCGGGTAAAATGTAAAATGTACAGATAAAATTATCAATCTGTGGTTGCTGCTTTGAATGAAATGATCTGCGTAAGTGCTTCTTTATATATATATTGTATTTTATGGAATATCTTTGGGTGTCGGACTGTTTGTTGGACAAAAATTTGAAGCTATATTTCTGACATTTCATTAACAGACCAGTATCCCTATAGGAATTCCATCCATATTTAAAGAAGTTTTATGTCCAATGTCAATGTGTCATTGCAGGAAGAAGTATGCCCTGCATGTAGCGAGGCGAAAAGTAAAGGTGTGTGGTTATGTTGCCTCACCCTAACCCTACCTAAACCATATTTATTTTCCATTTTCACTTTCCTAACCGTTACCATACCGTATTAGATATAGCAGTAAGCAAAACATTTGAAAGACATTAGCACTGAACATAATTCAGGGTTTTGCACAATTGCGAAACACTGACATGCTTCTCTGATGATAGTGTTATTGATTAATCATTCTGTCCAGCCTGGAAACACTAACTCTCTGTGAGATGAACTGAGAGGCAGAGAATCACCTTACAAACTTACACTTCACACCCCAGGCCCACCAGCTAGAAGCAGGTGTCCTTGTTGTAAGGTGACCTCTGCATGGTCTAATTGTGACTTTAACCTGGATAGGCAGTGGGGCGTTTGTACCTTGCAGAGGGTTGGAACCCTGGCTACTGTCAACAGTCTACATCATTACTCTGACTGCAGCCTTAACCTTCCAGCAACAACCAGTGGACAGGTGATCACAGAACTCCCTGAGCCCTGGTTGGTGAGATGTATGTCCAGAAAGCATGCAGCTCAGAGGGGTTAGGACGCTTGTCTGAAAAGTAAAGCCTAATTTATTAGACACATCATCTCACGCATATCCCTAAACTGTGGACAGGCTGGCTTTGTTTTGGCTTGAAAGTTATTGAGAGTTAGCGAGTGTGAAATTGCCCTCTGAGTGATGTCATCGGAGGACACTGAACCCTTGTTGTGTTAATTAGAGCTCAATGAAATGATGAGTATGAGAAAACAGAATAATAACCTTAAGCCTCAATAAGGGGCACTGTTAATAAACGCTTGTGAATAGTTTTATTTGTTTGTCTTTATGTCATTTTAAGGAAAATGCTCAAACATCACTGAACACTCAAACATCTGATAAGACTACACAGAAATATCTGTAGAGAATTACGATATGTCCTACTGATTGACTGTGGTCACTGGGTTCTTAAGGTACTGCTTATTTTCAGGACATTGTGATGCTGTGATTTTTGATAATCTAGACGACGGCAGTTTGTACTGGAAGTGGTTTTATTTTGTTCTTATTTAATATATTAGGTTTTTAGTTAAAATAAATGCAGATTATGGGCTTCCCAGAGACAATTGCAGTATCAATTACAAAACTAATATGCAATCAATTAATGTGCATCATATCCATCAAATCAGACGCACATAGACTCCAATATCTGATTAGGCCAATATTCATAAAACAATATGTCAGTCTAACCCCAGAAGGAATGTCAGTACAAGTAGTAAAGTAAATCTTGCATGAATTACAATAAATGTTTCATTGCTGGAGAAATGCACTCTGTGCCGACACTTGTTTGGGTAAGTGATATCTGTAGATGTACTGACCTGTGTGTATCCGCAGATGGACTTTGAGATGATGGGAGGTGCGGAAAGACTTGCCACAGTAGGGGCAATCCTTGGAGGACGAGCCCAGACTGCGCTCCCGATGCTGGGACAGAGTCGGCTGAACGCTCCCCGCTGCCTTCCCCAAGTCCTCCCCAACATCTGGAGCACACACAGAGACAGCACAAGGAGGGAGAGACAAATGGAAAGTGTGTTGAGTGCCACTTCAAACCAGCCCTACACACATCACAACACATTTTTTCCCCCCTTTCTCCTCTGCCTGTCTCTCATTGTCCCTCGTTTCGCTTGCTCAAATGTGTGAACACCACACAAAGTCAAACGCATCAAACGGGTTCACGGGCCGCGCTATTTTCCTCCCTGACAGAACGCTGACAGTTCATAAGCTTTTCAGTTTCTTTAGAAACACCATAGTCCTGAGATCCACCCCCCCGTCAACTCAAACACACACACACACACACCCTCAACACCCCACCTGCACCACCGCCTCTCCTTTCTCCTCCTGTTTTTCTTTTTTTATCCTTGCTATCATCATCATTCCTATTAAGCATATGCTGGGTTGCAGTGAAAATTAACAATGCAAAATAAGAAAGAAAGAAGAATAAAAAAAGACAGATAGATTTGGCTATGTCAGCATCGCAGGATCTCCGCGCATCTCTTCCTGCGACCTGATTTTGACAGGTAGCTGTCAGAGATATGATAGGGTGATAACGGTGTTGACCCCGCCCTCCGCCACTTCCTCCACATGCCAAAAAACGATGATGCACAGTTTAGTGCAACAGCAGTCTGTTATCAACACAATCACCCTCCGAATATGAATCTAAAGATGAGTGACGACAACCTGGGATTGTGTTGACAGCAGCACAATCTGAGGTGAGGGTGTCATCATCTGATTGTACACACTGGCCCCGATGCGCGAATGGTTAAAAGCCTGTGATGTGCTGACAGTCACGAGATTTCAGTCAGAATTTAAAGGCCCTTTGCAACACAGTTAAGTTCAAAACACAGGGACAAACGCTTGAAAGAAACAAAAAGGAATACACAACAGATGCTTGATATGTCTTGTGTCTTGAAGCTGTTAAATTAAAAATATCTGTACTAGTTCCAATAGCAGTCACTGTGCAGGAGGTTCAACATCAACCCACACAGCGCAGAACTGTCACGACAGATTTACGTTTTTTATAGCAAAGTAAGAATTCATGTGAATATACTGCTTTTTTTTCATTTTGTGCATCAACCTTTATCCATCTGAAATGTGCACTGGTAGGCAAAGAAGAAGCTGAAAACAAGAGAAGTTGTGAACTTTGTGGTCATGAGCAACAGCGACGCTGATCTCTTCTGTTCTGAGGTTAAAGAAAAGAAGCGTACCAAAAGAAAACGTCTGTGGCAGTCATGGCTGTGTTTGCTCATAAACACAAATAAACAGAGTCTGTAGCCTCCATGGTAAAAAAAAAATATATATATATATTTAGCATGTCAGTATGTATGTGACCCAAAGAAGTACAAATGCTGTTAAAATCTTTTTTTTTTTCTAATCTGGCACACGATTTGGTATAGTTTGGATGTGCATAGGGAGGGGGGAGGGGTGGCAGAAAGAAAGAAAAATAATGAAAATCGAGCAACCCACTTAGGCAACCACGCTGCACAATGAGGGACATTTTTTAACAGTAGCCTAATCTTTTCTTTTCTGCCGATCCCCACCCCATTCCACCCCTCCTCTATTGGGAAGTCAAATAAGGTTTACAGAAAGGAAAGACCCAAGTCAGCAAGTCCTCTTCCACGCTGACACTAACACACAACGCCATTCAGCAACGCTGCTATCAGGCTGAAGGCCATTTATCAAAACTGAAACTGAAAGGCAACCTAAATGTAAGTCTCTGACAATACGCGGATACTAAATACAAGCAGCTGCTACTTACTAGCGAGGAGCAGGAAGTTCTCAGTTTGGTTTTTAAAAGCAGATGCTAAACCGTGGATCTTGGTTTTTAACTTATCTTGATTTTTTTTTTACAATTTTTTTAAGCAATATGTGATGTTTCACACAGAGAGTAAGAGACTTAAAATGCACATAACTTCGTGATACAACATAATATGGCATAGCTTGATGCAAATTATGCTAAACACAAATTGTATGTCAGATATCACAAGTGAAAATGTAATGTCCTGCATAATTTCAGTATTGTGTTAACACATCAAAGACGCCCCGGCCCCTATTCTTTTGCATTTTCATTTGAATGCATTTAAAAGATGGCCTGCAGACAGAAAATAAATAAATAAAAGTGAATACAATTCCCTCAGTGCTTTGTCCACGACTGCACCATACTGTAGCCATAGTTGCCTCCTCATAAACATATTTCAAGCGCTCTACTGTACAGATCCCTTTTTGGCAAAGAGTCCCCAGATCGTGTAACAGACAGTGGCCCACCTGCCCACCCCAGATGGGGCTAAAATTAAAAAATCCAAAACACAGATTAGAAGCAGGACAAACACCAGACCACACTTCCCAACACACACACACACACACACACAAGCTCTGCATGTCTGTCTCTCTCTGTCACACTCACACACACACACACCCTTGTGTGTCAGGGTTAATAGTGCTCCTGTAAGAGGAAGGCTCACTACTGAGAGGATGAGAGTGTGCTCTCCTGGCATAGAAAAGCCCTTCAATAATAAATGGCCTTCACACATTCCCACACACATAGCGCACACTACGACAGGTAAAACAGAACTTTGGGGTGGACTTCCTTTCTTTTTCTCTCGCGAGCGAGCACACACACCTATAGGCACACACACACGTCTGAGAATGCACGTCATTCCCAGGCACTAGCTGGGTGTCCAGCATGGTTGTCTTTAATCAGTTGACTGATCCGCAGCTTTTAATGCGGCTGTTCCAATTACTGTAAAAGTCATCCTGCTCCACATAACCACAAATATTGACACTTTATTGCACAACACATTTATGACATTTTGAAGGTCACCCTGTATATTAGGCATCATCGTTCACAGCTGGGTGTGTGATGTGTGGAGAGACTCTCGATCGCTTGTTGACACCCAGCTGTAACTATACTCCGAGTATTGATTTTCGTTCCCCATCTTCCATCTTTTTTTTTATGCAAAGAAGATTCACTGCAGGAGACATAACATTAAAGTGATTGTCACAGATGAGCCTTTGGCTTTTTATATAAAAGCCTGTAAAGGCCAGCTACTGTTATGCTTTCACTTTCCTCACACTATTATACAATTAGGAAGATCTGGCATTTTTGAACTTGTATTCACAATCTTTATCTGTGACCATTTTGCTAAATTGCTAGAAGAATGTATTCATAAAGAGAAAAACTTACATTTGGCCATACTAAAAACTGTACAGGGTTGGCGTGTTTGGACCATATCTATTAAATGGCCATGAAGTCTTCGTGTGTCTCAGCCTTTAACTGAATACCTTTGTTTATAAAAACATTTTCAAAATTTGGTCTGAAAACATGAAAATGAAAAATGTATTAATAGAAAGTATACTGAATACAAAAACATGTTTTCTGGTTGTTGCTATTTCACTAACACTGGCAGAGGATATCACATGAGGAAAAAAACACTGTCTGGATTATGTAATATTTATTGTTTGATATTTAGTAAAAGATCATTTACAAACCAGTCTCTTGTCTAAATTTGTGACAAAGTGTCAAAGGCCACTTTTATTTCAGCCAAACTTAATTTTCTGGCATTAATCCCCACAACAGGTATCAAGACTCATACCAATAATAAAACCACTAAAGAATGTATTTTAATCAAATATTCAACTCCCATCAAACTCAAACATCCAAACAGTTTAAATCTATCGACTATAAAACCCCTTCACTCGCCTCTACACTGGGAAAAAAACATGACAAACGCAGAACTGTGACTGTGCGAGTACAAGAATATCACAGAGGGGGAAAAAAGAGAAATACATGTATAATTCAGCTGTATCTGATCTGAGACCAGCTCCTCTCCCCTCTGCCTTTACTGGTGTCACGGCGGCGTAATGGAACATGCCAGAACAAAGGCTCTGAGATCAGATTGGAGCAGAGTTGAGCAGGCCATCTGGGAGGCAGGCTGAGTATCAGTCACTCTGCCTTCTGTCTGCTGCACTCACACTCCCCTCTATGTAACTGTGTGCAAGAGTGCAACTGTGTGTATAAGTGTGTGTGTGTGTGTGTGAGACACCTCACTCTCTTCCGACCGCACGTCACCAGGATCTTGCAACAAAGCGAGTGATGCATCGCCACTGCGGGGATACGCCACCAGGGCAGCCTCAACGACTGACTGACAAATATATAAATTGATAAGGATCTTTGTGCATGTGTGTGTGTGTTTGTGTGTGTGTGTGTGTGTGTGCCAGTGTTCATGTGGGTACCCCTGGGATAGGGCACGCTGCCTAGTCGTTTACAGGGACCACACCCAGTTTAGAGGACAAATAAATAAATAAATAAATGATCAACAACAGCAAAAATAAACAGCAAAGCAGATGATGGTGTGTGCATATATGACGCTGGGGTGCGGCTTGGTGGGTGGGGGTGGGGGGGTGGGGGGTTGCCAGTTCCTTAATGGTGCTCTTTCAATCACACTTTGCACTCTAAACGTTCTGTGGTTTTGATTAGTATGATATCACTTTCAGGAAATAAAACTAGGGGGGAAAAAGCACATCAGTCATAAAAACACAAGATGTTTTCCTTCTTGCTCTGCCATTATTCTAATGTGTCACGTGACGCCCGTCGAAGTCCGCCGGCCTCTCCCCGTAGCCAAATAACTGATTGGGGGCAGGAGGGAGGGGGTGATTGACGGAAACAGTTTGAAAAGGGGAAAGATATTAAGAGAGATTGGTTGAGAGGGAGGGCGGGAGGGGAAAGAGAGAAAGAGTAAAATGTGATGACATCATTTGAAAGGCATTAGGCTTTTAAAAATGCGCCCGCGGGGACTTGATTTCCTTACACCAGAGCAACACAACACCATCCGGCCTGATGCCTGCTCTCTCGCTCTCTCTCTCTCTC
>JAPMOB010206562.1:0-20001 GCA_029875015.1 Lepomis gibbosus | reverse complement strand
TACACCTGCAGGATGACTGTGGAGATACCAGTTTATATTGTGGCTGAAGGAAATGGCACTGTCATCACAGTTACAGACAGAGCCAGCGTAAATAACAACTCAGCAGCAGGTAGGTAACAAAACACCAACAGATAGACAGTGTAACATTAAGGCTTTGATTAATATCTTGGTTTGCCAATGGATGAAACTAATAATGAAGTGTATTCAGAATGAGGTCTGGTTTGTTCAGATCAGTCAAGCTTTCTTGTTTTATTCTTTATACATAAACGACTAATGCAGGATTTAGACACATTTTGTTTGTTTGCAACGCTGTAAAGTCACATTTTATGTTGTTTTATGTAACAAAAACTTTGGTCCCAGTCAGCATTGCAATATTTGTGTTTATTTTTTTCCAGGTTCTCTCAGCAATCCTCCACCATATCCCCTGATAATTGCCCTGGCTGTAGTGGGCCCATTGCTCATCATCACTCTTGTGTATTTCTGCACTCTGCGAAAGAGACATGGTAAAATCAGAAATTCAGTTGATGCACTGTCCCAGGTTAAATGTTTAGTTCACCAAAATGACCAAAAAAACAACCATATATATATATATATATATATATATATATATTTTTATTTTTTTTTTTACCTCTAGTGGCATCTAGCCCTGAAGTTTTTTGCTCAATCAACTCAATGGAGTTGCATTTTGAATTTCCACAGGGCTCAGAGTAATTAGGACATTGTTTCTTTAAGGAGATGTTGCTGTCGATTTTTAGAATGCAATTTATGTAATTACATGTAAATAATGTAATGTATTTTCATAAACTAAATTCCACTCATGTCAGAGTTCTTGGGATTGCAGCAGAAATGTCAGAGTTGGACATGATGGCTAGTTAAAAAATTAGATTTTTGTAATTTGGGTAAACTGAGCCTTAATACAGGCGACGTGGTGTGTCACCTCATAGCAAGGTCACAGGCTTGAACCCCGGTGGTCCCAGGCCTTTCTGTGTGGAATTTGCATGTTCTCCCCGCATCTGCGTGGGTGTGAGTGTGACTGGTCTGCGCATAATGTGTCTGTTTGTCCATGTGTGGCCCTGCGATGGACTGGCGACCTGTCCAGGGTGTACCCCGTCTTTCGCCTGATGGCAGCTGGGATTGGCTCCAGCCCCCCGCAACCCTGTACAGAGGATAAGCGGTTGACGATGATGGATGAGCCTTAATACTCTAAACCATAGACTCATCACATTATTTATTCTTAGACACTCAGAGCTTTGGCTCATTACAGAGCTTTGGTTGCAGAGATAATCTTCTACAGTTTACTCATTGTGATCTACCTGCTGTAATGTCTTGTAAAACAGAAATGAGCTGATATTATTTTAAAAGAAAAAAACTCTTTGGTAATTTGGAATATTGGGACTCAGAAACACAGGGATTTTGAAAAATATGATTGTAAGGTTGATAGCTTTAATTCTTAGTGTGAAACAGCAAAACAGTGATAAATAGAAGCCAAAAATTATCTGAAGGCACTGTATAGGCTTAAAAGAAGAGAAAATTTAGAAAACACAATTATTACAAGATTCAATCATAAGCAACAGTGTGTTTTAAACAATTTCAAGATCATCGATACAGTATAGCAAACCTATAATTCTATAGACATAGACTATAGACAACAGAGAACCGACTCATTGTGTAAAGTTAGCAGAGGAGTAAATTAAAAACAACTTTTGACCAATAGAGAATTGATGCTAAACCTTACTGTACTTTGAAGATGACAAACAGGATCTTAAAATAAACTTTTTAAATCACATTGACCATTTTCTTTTTGGCAGTGCAAACACATAAAAGCACAACACTGTCACAGCTTTATATTTAGCAAACAGCTGCCTAATAACACATCCATGAGACACAGACGTTAGAACATTAAAATGTAGAGTCGTGTTTCTGGCTCACTAACAAATGCATGTCTACTATTCACTTTATTTTAACCTCTGTTTTGGTCTCTAGCTCTTAGGAAAATATCTGGCTCTTTAGCAGCAAAATATTCATGTTCACCGGCTAGTTGTTAACATTGTCTCTCTGCGGTTATTTAAAACAGCTGCCTGCTGCATCTGGAAACAACACAGATGAGCGCTTAAAGTGATCCATAAATCCATATCATGATTAGAACAGCTGTGAACTTTCCATTTAGCCCTGGTAAAAATTGTTACAGCTGAAGCCGAAAAACTGAGAGAATAGTTTGACTGCGTAGGACCTCAAACAATAACACTGAGAGCCATTTCTAGATAAAACAAATATTAAATGTTACTTGAAATTGAAACTAGATTTAATTATTGACCATGTGCAGTACTTTCACATGTACATTGCTAATCTGATTTTGAGTCTTATTCTGCAGATGACAAAAGGCCTTGATTCTGCATGATATTGCATGTTTCTGCTGTGAAATGTGTTTGACACCTCCACATCCAGCACATGTGTCATTTCCGCAGAGACTCTGTACCCCTCAAAGTCAACGACAAAACCACTCAGTTTGGTCGCTGGCTGCTTGGTCATCTGATGTAGCTAATCCGTTTTATCATCAGCACAACAACGTGACAAAAAATTTTGTCCTCTGCATTACCAGTGTCAGACATCTACTGCACAACATGAGCTGAAGGCAGCCTGCACACGTAGCTGATAGTTACCAGAAACTTGGATGAGGTGTTTACCCGTCACAGTATGCCAGTTTTTTTCGTGCATGCACAGGCGATTATACGGTGTCTTTATACATTTGGCATTTCAAGGTTTTAACATGCAAAAAAAAATGACGGGCTTGTTGCAATGCGGTTAACTCTACCGGGGTAAATGATTTTTTAAGAAGAAATGGTAGCAATAACACAGCGCCACATGTCCCTGCCTGTTAGCAGTGCAATACAATGACTTTCCTGCAGTACTTAGGTTGGCTCCAGGCCCCCATAACTGTGAATAGGGATATGGTAGTGTAGAAAATGGAAGATACCTACAACTACAAGGCTAACAATATCAGTAATACGTATTAGTAATAGTATTAGTTGTGTAGTTTCAACAATAGCAGTTCACCTGCAGCAGGAGTGAATGGTGGTAGAGACTGAAATATCCAGCTAAATTAAAATAAGGCTTATATGTGCCACTTCTATCATTACAGTATTTTGAGCTACAATCCTATTAATCATTTGGGTGTGTGTCCGTGTGTGTGTGTGTGGCCCACAGGTTCCTCACAAGCAGCCAGGGTGATCTATGAGGTTCCCCATATTGACTCTGAGGAGGCAGACATGGACAAACACAGCACCAGCTCCTCCAGAGGCTCTTCTCAGTGGGTGAGGACAAGTGTTTTAAGTCTACGAAGACACGTGTGCACAAATGTTTGTGGAATGACAGCAGCAAGCTGAGAAAAAGAGATCAAATGATAACCGACTGGCAGGTTCTTTGTTGTATCTGGGTGAGAAAATCAAATAGTGCAAGGAGAGGAGAAACCACCGTTTATAAAAATGTGTGTGTGAGCTCAAATGTGAGACATGGTGGTTGGCATGTGGTGAATGGTGTTTAATACGTATGTGTGGACCCACTCTGTTAAGGGACAGCCAAGCCAAATGTTGGTTTACAGACATAACTACATCATTACTACAGACTCAGTGTGATGTTTCTGTGTTACGCATCGTCTTCCATGGACACTGATTACAATTTCAACCTATTTAATGTTAGAAACATTTCATTACAGTGAGTGACCAAAAAACACATGTAATCCAGTGCAATATAATATATACATTATAACAGCTGTTCAATAGTTAACACTTCTTTTTTAGTTCTATATTACTGTAACTTACTCCTGTAGTATTTTTTCAGGTTATTGTATTAGACTGCATCATATAAGGTGTTTTTTTTAATACACTGCTGTCATACTGGGTCACAGTGCAGCCTTAATAAGTTTCCATTCACTCTGGTCACTGTAACAGTCAAGTTTTAATTTGTACAGCTGTACTTAAAGCAGTAAATTCCAGTGTTGAGACATTATTATTATGAAATATAACCGACATCCTGTTTCTGACTAATTGTGCCTATTGCTCACGCCTACTCAGGTTTATAGTGTTCACATTAGCAAAGGTCCTCTATCGACCTTTGCTAATGTGTTAACCTTATTGATGGAGGATGTACTGCGATACTGTGTGCTTTGACTAACAGTTTTTTTTTTTTATCTCTCTGTGTCTTTCAGTGTCAGGTACCAGTGTATGAATCTGTTGACTACTTTGAACGTGTGGAGACCAAAGAAAGTGGATGAGGGTTTGCTCAGTACACAGTATTTTCTTTCCCTGCTTATCAGCATGTGCTGTACATATTGTACATTCATTTACTTACCTTTACCTGAACTATGTAAATGATTTCATGGGTGTAAATATTTTGTATTTTTCTATAAACTAAGTCTAATCCATCCTTGTGGTCTAAGTTAATTTCAGTGACCAGGTGTGTGTGCGTTTACAGACAGGCTTCCTTGTATCAGACTAAATGCAGCTGCTTTTTGACTCGATCCTGCTGCCAGCTAACCAGTGGTCCACACCAGGGATTTATTCTATAGCAGCTGTGCAGGTTTCACAATGAGTTCAGATCACAATCAAGATGCTGAGTGGAAACTGTGGTATTATGGGGGTCGCTGCACAATAGGTCAATGACAGGAAGTGGAAACAACGCCTGTGACGGTAGTAGCTTCTCTCTAACCTTCTTGTGTACATTATTTGACACACAAAGCTGATATAGAGTGTCTAAGCATTTTGCTCATCTCTCTTAACATATATGTTCTCTGCATTTCAGGCTATCTGTTCATTTTTTAAAATTCCCTTCACCATGTGGGTAAAATGCTAATTCTGATCAAATGTGGCCAAATCTGGGAGATACAAACAGAAAGGAGGTTAAAATTGGGCTAACTAACAGGGCTAAAGTTGTTAAAAACTTGCAACATCATGTCTGCCAACTTTGAGCATGACTTGGTTTGGCTTTCATTGATGCCAATTGTCTTGCCTACGGTTCTCCAATCACAGGCATTATTTGTAGCATTTCCGCGGCCCACCGCTGCAAAATTATTGCCACAGCTGCAGAATTTAATGAAATATCATGCGGTCACAATTACACAACTCCGGGGTGACCTTTAGTTTGACATGACAGTGAAGTGACACGTCTGTGGAAATGCTCTACAATCTTCCGCGACACCAGAGTGCTGAGGAAGACAGGAAGAGAAGTGTAGATTTGACAAGCTAACCTTGAGTTGGATTGATGCTGAAAAAAATCCTGGAGGAACCGGTGAGCAGGTGCACTGGATAGTACTGTGATCTTTGTGACAGAAATGATTTTGGTATCACATTATCTTTGTGTAAGTAAGTGAACACATACCAGCCTGATGGGTGCCTATCAAGTGCCTGAAAGTTTCTTGACTCAGTGAGTCAGCCAGCTTCAGGCTGATAAAGAGTGTGAGCGGTTATAGAAAGACACTCCTTCACTCATGGGAACAGACTGTCTTACAGTATACTACCCCTTACCTGCATACCAGATGTATACCCCAACTCATGCGACTTGCAAAAGGTGTTAACCACCACACAACATGAATACCACTTTCTTTATCTTGCAAACATTCACCCCTGTACACACATTATGCACGTCTGTGGGAACCAGTGACGCTGTGCATTGCTTTTGTTAAGTGAGACTCTACATTACTTATATCATTTAACCATGTTTGGAACACATGGGGTAACACTGCTATAGTTCCTGTAACATTTCATCAGTCCACCTTCTTGAATGCTGCAGTAATGTGTGCTAGAGCTGCGATATGTGGAGCATTCCATGATGGTTCTTTCTTATTGCGCGTCACATAATCTAATGGACCCAGAGCTGCTCTGCAGCTTGTTTAATCGTTGGTTGTACAACCTGAGAAATGCCTTTATACAGTACATCTTACATTTACTGTGACACAGCACTGTTTCCAGGAAACCAGTACATGGTACCAGAGGAAACAGACGCATGCGAGCAGAGGCGCACACTTGTGTACTTGTGCGCAGTTAAAACTTTCCTCGTGTGGTCTCTAGGCTATGTGTCCACCCTTACACAACACCATAGATAACCACAAACCACAGAAGAGGCATTGAAACTGGGTTCAGACAGGTTTCAGTATCATCTGGGGATGATACCCAAAGGGACCTCAGGCACATGCTTTATACTTTGTCCAAAAAGGTTGTTATGATTTACTTTACTTCATCTCAAATTAAACAAATCACAGTATCTATTGCCTTTGTTGTTTAGTTAATAAAAACACCACCCCTTAAATCAATAAGAAAATGACTAATGTCCGAATGGTCAATGAGGTAATGTGTACACTGGGCGTTGTAGGACTGAGGTTGTATTGACACGGTTGGAACCGCCACTAAGCTCAAACACTTAAGCCAGTACTACCTGATCTTTTGTGCCCTGTCTTATCACCGGTCCCAAACCCATTTTTCTGAAGGTATAAAAAGAGTCGCCGCCCTCACCTTCCACTTCCGACACATCCACTGCTCTGTCGACCAGTGTTGGTCTTCTATTTTCTTCTTTACCGTCCTAACCACCTCTCAAGCGTCCACCATGACCCAGATAGAGACGGCCATGGCCATCCTGATGAAGACCTTTGATACGTATGCTGCTGGGGAGGGCAGTAAGGACACCCTAAGCAAAGCCGAGGTCAAGACTTTGCTGGAGAAGGAGCTGCCCGGGCTGCTCAAGGTACGTACAGATCCCCTGGGGAAGGATAACTGTGCTGCCCAGGGCGGTGACAGCACTGAGACCTGCTTTATGAGGCTCAGGCACATATACTGAAAATGCATTCACTTATGTTGTTAAGTGCCTCAGGTAGGAAAGTTAAAACTTGTTCTTTCTGTCTAATTCAACACATCACATCAATGATTTCCTGATTTAACTGATGCTTTAACAGGCATTTTAAGATGTTTGTGGTCACCAGTTTTGTAGCAGGTTACTGTGGAGCTGCACGTAAACATTTGAACAATGAGACCATAACAGAGCTGAAGTGATGGAACACTCTCAAACCGCAGCTTTACAAATGATTCATTTTGCAGCTGCGCATCTTTGGATGTTTTGTTAAGCTGGGTTATTTGACCAGTCTAAAAAAGTCCCTCAATTGTTACTATGTACAGTGGATGGTACTACGACCTTAGCAATGCTGTCATATTATCTGTGGATACTTACCAAGTGAACAAATGCTAGCCTAATGGGTGCCTATTGATTGCCAAGAAGGTGGATTTTGCATTATTTGACCAGTTGAAACAATAGTTTTTACTATTTCTTAATATATTTATTATAGAGTATATATTTTATATACCTACCTTTATCTTGAACAATACACTTTTGATACTAAAAGTCTACTAAATGTGGCTGGAAACAGGGACTAATCAAGAAAATGTATAAAAAAATGTATAAAAAAGCATTCCCAGTTGCACATACAGTAGTAGTATTTACTATTGTAACAACATCCAACAACTGATTGTTGTCTTGTTGGTTTGTGCAGGCAGCGAAGAACCAAGAAGAGGTTGACAAGCTGCTGAAGAGTCTGGATTTTAACGGAGACTCTGAGGTCGACTTCAATGAATTCGTTGTGCTGGTCGCTGCTCTCACCTGCGCCTGCCACAACCGCTGTACCAAGAAGTGAGCAGAGCGACCGCACCGTGGGGGTGGGGCCGAATATGGCCAATGACGACATATAATCCCTGTTGTGTTTGTTTTCTGTAATGTCTGAATAAAATGATTTGTTTACTGGTATGTGGCTTGTGCGCATGTATTGTGTGGCTAACATGAAATCACAAGCCGCAAGAAGATACTTTTAGATCAAACAGGACGGACCAGGTGGACCAATAGTGCTGTTAGAAATATACGGTAAGAATATGGTGAGGAAACTATAACAGAAATAGCAAAAATGCTAATGATGCTTGCTGAGAATACAGAATTGTCTATATTACATGCTCTGCGTTGGATGGACGGCTGCATACACGCTCTCAGGATGATGCAACGCCATTGCATGACCAGAAAAATACGTAGTTATCAAGATTATATATAGTCTGGTTTGGGTTCCTTAAAATGTAGTTCCTTAAAATGTTTCGAGGCTTTCTAGTTTTTTCCCATAAGTGAAAAAATGATGGATATACATACAAAATGAAACAACACAAACACATCTTTAAAAAAAAACAAAGAACTGACAGCAGGAGGAAAAAAACTGAGACAAAGAAGATCTATCAAAGATCTATCTATCTATCCTTTGCATACTACAGAGGTAGAACAAATGTAGTTCATGTATTTGTTTGGTGGAAGAAAAACTAAACACATGGTGATGGTTTATATGGGACATGGTGAACTAAAGGAAATGGTTTCAAGTCGCTGTGGTGGTCAATTAGCCTCACTGATGTTGGAACAATCAGTAGACTTCCTGCCTAAGTAGGATGGGGGGCATGCATGTGAAAAGTTCAAAATCTTCTTAGCGTTTTTCCCCCCATGTTTTCACTTCACTTGAAGATCAGACGACATGTGTTCATTAGTTGAGAAAAAAAAATACTACCAGCTTTGGTTTGATGAAACCATCTCAAGGTTAGAAGCAAAAGATGACAGCTGAGTGCTTTGATGCTCAGAGATCATCTTGCCCTTGCCAGGCGCCTTAAGCGGAAGACGATCCTTGCAAAATCTCAAGCGAGTGGTCAAAGCTGTGGCTTTTTTATCTGACACAACAGTGTCGCCACATGCAAAGTATGTCGCGCCTTCACAAACAGCGTCTTATAAACGTCTTAGTGGTCACAGAGTTATTTGAAACTCAATTAGGTGAAAGAAGTCAACACAAAGACAAGAACAGGCACTGTATAAAGACCACAACAAATTCAAGTAGAGGGGACGTTACTCAACAGCTCTAAAATGTAAACTTAACCACGCTAAGCCTGACTGGGGTTGATATTTGGCGTTGTGTTTAAACCTGATTTGAACTGTGTGTTTTCTGATTTTTCATTATACAAGCATCAAAATTGTTGTACAATACTTACATACGCCCACTCATTCTCTCTTAAAATCTCCCTTGCATTAACAGTCAAAATCACCATAAAGCATATCATATAAATCATACAATTCAATGGTACCTCTAACCAAGTATATAGTCAAACACTTACAACAAGTTTACAGAACGTGCCTCCATCTACCAGTTTTTTGATTTATTAAGTTTGCACTCCTGAGTTATCCTCTTAAGCTCTCCTACACCTCCATCCAAAAAAGTGTTTTTCATAGAATAAGTCATGCAATTTAATCAAAATTTTATTTACGTAGCACCAGTTCATAACAGACGTTATCTCATTGCATTATTCTCTCCACTGACAGACATTGCGGCCATATTCTTGATCCAAGCACCGATTGTAGATGCAACAGTTTTCTTCCAGTTTTTCTCAGTCGCTTTGGTGCATTTTTCGAATCATCCTTAACATTTGCAAAACAGTAAGTGCATTTCTCGAAATAGGAAGTACAAACAGCACAACATAGTGTTTTACCTGCAAAAGCCCGTAACTTGCTCAAAATCCTTCTCCTCTCCTCTCAAAAGCAAATCTTTATGTCATTGAACATGTCAGTGCCGTCAGAATGACAAGTCTTGTGTCTTGTCCCCTGTGAGGTTGTCTTGCAGTCCTATGTGGGGAAAGAACAGTATGCAAAACACAAGATTGAGTAAGATATTCAAAAATATGTTACTGTACATACACTGTATATACAAGTAGTTTTGAGAATTTCAATTCTGATCTGAGAAATGTACTAAAGCGAGTGAGAAAAACTGTAAAAGCCAAATCATTCGTTTTGCCTGCAATATATCTCTAACTTTATATTATTTGGTCATTCAAATTGAGACTGTTGGATACAGTTGTAGCAATATCATCTTGGCTTCTGGTGTAATATTGACAGACAAAATAATAATTATTTTGAAGATCACCTCCCTCCAGAATTTCATCATTTATCACACTCTCACAAGCACAATGTATAAATGTCCCTTCCCTTGAGCCTCTCTGCATTTAAAACATGTGGTAGGAATATTATTCAATTTATTAATAATGTCATATTATAATTATATTAAATTTAGTTTTATTTATTCAGTTTGACAGGGTTACACATCAACCAATTACATTGAAGTATCCTCCTCTCAGACTCTGTTTCAATTGGATGTCCTACATTGTTATTAATATGTCATTATACTGAGGACTCATTAGAACCAGATGCAAGTCAGCTGTAACTTGATTTCATCAACTTATCATGCATGCCTCTATGTCCAGGCATGATGGAGGATCTTCAATAGAAAAATAAAACATTATATTTCTGAACTGTGCTGCCAGATACCACCAGCGGAGGTTCGGACACCTCAGCCCTCCTGTGGGGAAGATTTAACAAAGACAGGCAAGGACAGGCTTAGGACACTTCCTGTTCATGCACATTCTGTACTGAGTGATGTACTTCTCACAAACATTCCTTCAGGTGGTGCCAAAGGGACATTTTGAAATTGATATAAGAATTTAGGTAACATGTTCAACTTTAATATTTAGAGAGATGGGCAAAGGCATACATCTTTCTACAGATTTAAATGCTGTGTCCATAGTTTGTGTTTTTTTCCGTTGTTTTTTTAAAGTGAGGTGAGACACATAACAGGAAACAACAGCATGTGGTGAAAATACAAAACAAACAGACAAAACCACAAAAAAAAAACAATTGAAAAATTAAAACAAGGTAGGACATAAAGAAATTGTATATTAAATTCAAAAAGTAAATGCTAAGAGTTTATCAAAAATAAATAAATAATAGAAAAGGGGAAATGACAGAGAAGTAAATAAATAAATGAAGCAGAGCTAAAAAAAATAAAAGCAGCATATCTTCCTTCCTCGAAAGCGAGGGCAGGGAGTATCGACAAGGGGAGAAGGTGAGGCAGAAAAAGATGAACAAAGGAAAAAAAATAATAAAAAACACTAAGGCGGAAGAATAAGTAAATAAATACATGACAGAATGAATGAATGAATGAAAAATTTAATAAATAGTGGTTGGGATTACAAGGATTGGAATTAGACAGCATTAAAGGAAGGTATGTGTTGCTGGCATGCTGTAAATTCTAGTCCATTATAAGTTCATAATTTATTGATTCTATATTTTCTGCTTGAGGTATTACATTGGTTGAGAGCTGAAAAGTAGATAAATGTTGGTCAGGATCTTGCCTGTGTTGATTTATTTTATATCAAGAGACTGTATCGAACAGGTCAATCAGATCTACCAGTGCAGCCACTGAATTGTTTAAGGAATAAAATGAATCTGAGAAGACAGCTGTTCTGTGATCTCTGGTACAATTTAGCTACAACAAAAAGACGTGGTGACAGAGATGGTCCTTGGCAGCATCCTCTTGTGATATGAAAGTGGGAGGACCTCAGCTTTTTATCCAATTACAAAACGTGTCTCAAACTCTAAACAGAACGAGAATGTAAAAAACACAGGCCCCATTCAACCCTATCAGAGGCCTTCTCTGCATCCTTTTCTCCCTCTGGTTATTAGAATATTGAGAACACATGCTCGTCTCCCTGTTTCCACATGGTTACTCTGAGGTGGCACAGAAACAACAGTGGGATTCAAAGACACTTTTGAACCAGGTAATTTGTTAATACTGGGATCAGAGGCACCAAGCTGTCTCTTAAAAACCCCTCTGTGATACTTTCTGTCTTTAGGTCAGGTCAACGCTCATCAGCCCACCGGGTAGCCCTGGCCAAGTGACACACTTTCTCCTGCTGGGACAGTTGTGTAATTAGAGAACGCCTGTGCTGCCCTCTAGTGGCAGATCCACTCTCCCTTTCATGAAGCTGTGTTGAAAACGGGATTTCTAACAGGAACAAAGAGCAGAGGTTGGTCCTTATCATTATTGCCATCATGAATCACTACTGCTGTCCTGAACGAGTCACCGTGTCTGGATTCACGGCCTCCCTTTTTCGGTGCGTCTGCAGTTGATTTGACTGTGAGTCCAAGGCCTCACAGGGCTGTTTGTGAAATGTGGCTGGCCTGTAATCGGCTTGCAAGGTCATTAAGCTTAGACTCTCTCTCTCTCTCTCTCTCTCTCTCTCTGTCTCTCTCTGTCCGGGGCATTATAAAGGCTTATGGGGATTAGGTGTCCAGAGTGGAGGGGATGTGGCTCTGCAGTCAGGAGATACAGGTGGGAAGATAAGAAGTGGTGGGGTGAGGAGTTAAGCCTAACATATTTTGTGGCACATGTGTTCTCTGTTTCTACATCTTATATTTTTATGTTTATATTTTTATATTTATGTTATCATATGTACTTCCTACACTGCTGCTTTACAGCTTAAACCAAAGTTTTTTCTTTTTTCTTTTTTTTTTTTTTTTTTACAATAGTGTATTTCACTGTCTGCTTTTTGTTGTTTCATTGTATGTAATTGCAAATATTAGGGATTAATAAAGCACAACCTTAACTATAATTATGCAAACAGAAATCTATGTTGTTACAAGAAGACAACTCCAGATATTGTGGTCAAAGTTTAACAAATTGTTCTTTTTATTTACATATTTCCAGGTAAACTTCGTAGGCAGCAGGGTCTGCTCTGCTCTCCTCTGTCCCGTCAACAGCTGATGACATTAACTGCCGCTCAGAATGAATGGGCTGTTCATTTTGTTTCATTCTGTTCTGTTCTTTCGAAACCACAACGATTAAAATCGTGAGCTTGCTTATGTGGGACTTCATTAACTCAGATACTCGTCCCGTGCTCGTGTTCTGTCATGTTCATGCCTCGTACACAAACTAGGAACAACAATCAAAAGTGTTACATCCGATCCTTTTTAATACATTTGAAAGTAACACACAATCGAGCAACGGCTTCTTCTGGGCTACGGCAACAAGACTTGGACAAACCACACGCAACACACAAGTTAGTCAAGATTATGATTACATTTCATAATGATGACATAGGACAGCAGTGTGTGGTTGCTTGTGTAGCATGGCACATTATTTATACTTTTTATATCAATATGTTGGGGGGACATGTTGAGTATGTAAGAATATCGTGTGGATAAGTCCAATTAATATTATAATTACGGCCCTGGCTTACACTATATTTTATGTGATAAATTGCTACCACTATCTACAACATTATTATAAGGACGTTCGACCTCTCTGACCCCTCAGAACATGGTCAAAAGCAAGTAAATGGACCTTGTATTTAAAAGAGTTACCGCAGACATGTGTCCCCAAAGTCAGGAATGAATCACCAAGCCTTTATTAGTCATGACAAATAGCCTTATTGATTCTTATAATCATTCCGTCCCTTCACTGCAGGAATTTTGCACCAAAATCCATTTATTAACAACTTATTGACATTTATGATGATAGGTTAATAGAAAGATTCCTAACTTAGAACAATCTTCTGGGGAATTCAAATCATGTAAATTCAGATGAATCGCTTTCAAAATTTTTGGTGATATAATTTCAAGTTAATTTCAACTTTAAGTATTCAGAAATCTTAAATGTCATAATTTGGCACTCAAGTGCTTATATGATTCAAATCTTTGTGGCATTTCTTTTCTTCAATATGAAAATAAATTAATTAAATTAGTAATAAATTAATGATAAATATCAATAAAGCAAATATAAATCCTTAATTATGTGTAACTTATTAGAAAGTATTGATATGTTTGATCATATCTTATACCTATGTTAATTTTTACTATGACTTTTCCAGTGGTTTACTGTATTTTAAACACGTTATACATGTTGTCCATATATTATTCCTATGCTATTTGCAGGCATGATGGTACTTTCACTACTGTAAAAATGAAAACTACTTATTTCAGAACTGTGAATGAGTAGGTCTCTGCTTCAACAAGACAAAGAATTCTGCTAAATAAGTGATCATCTATGAATCGAAGAGAGGCGCTGTCTCTGTGTGTTCATGGTAGTTGTATTTTAAAAACACTCAGTTTCTTTTTAACTACTGCTAATATTGGAGCAAATGTCTTTCCATATAGGCCTCCATTTCCAACCGAGCGTCGAACAAATACTTGCGCATACACACCGCTTAGCTTGGTCCATGTGAGGAGGTATGGCAGTTATGAATACCTCATTCTGTTTTAAAGCCACACTTCTCTGGTCATATGAGCTGCCAGGGTGTCCGGCTCATCTCGTGGCCTGACGTTCAGCAGGAGAAACACACCGTACACACAGTGCAGCTCTTTGTCTCTAAACTTTAGCTGAGTGAGTTTTCACGTCTTGTAGGCGTCACCAAGCGGCACCGGGTTTTACTGAAGGACTGAAGTCTGCTACTACTGAAAGGCTCTTTGACACATGACTGTTTGACTCATGGGTTGTTTGAATATTGACCATGTCAACTTTCAAGCTGTGATGTGTCATTAGAGGTAAACATAAAGATGGTTAAAATACGAATTTCAGATAGAGGACAGGGAAACAACAAAAATCCACACCAAATGCAAAAAAACAATGGGGACTTAGCTTTATGGCACATTTTAGCATCTTTCAGCTAATTGTTTTGATTTCATGGAACTTTACTCTTTTATTTTCTTTCTCACTGCTCTCATAAACCTTGTTTCCAGGTGCAGTAAGCAGCTCTTCTCAGCAAAAAGGGGTGAAAAAAAAAATTCTGGACATCATTTGGGCAAACCATGATAGTTTCCCTGAGAATCGTCCTGTAGAGCCTACATCCTATTGTGTCTTTAATTAGATGTACAAATGTCTTTATCTCTGTGAAACCATTACACAGCAAATAATGAGGATGTTAAATTGCCTCCTGCCACCTACATAGAGGCAAAAAAATCATATTACATGCACCATGGGTTGGGTAGGAATTTGGGTAAACATCATTACTAATCTTGACATCTTTTTTTGTGATACTATGCTGGAGTAGAGTTAATTATTTAGTTACAAATCTGCTAGATTTGAATCCAGGTCCTCAATATGCTGAATTGAAAAGTAGGCCCACAGATAAAAATGTACTTAACTGAAAAATAAGTAAAGCCAACCAGGAACACATTTGTCACTCCTGGATGGTTCTACCGCCAGCTACTGGTGGCTGTGATGAAAGGCCAACATGCATTACTGTTGCATACCTGTCTGACACTAAATGCATGAATTGCAGTTTCATGCTACGGGAACTGCAGCTGGCCCGACTAGCTGAAGGCCAGCTTATTCTATCTGGTGTGGCTTCAAATGCTAAGCTAAGCCAAGCTAAAGTAAAGTCAGTGGGACTTATGGCGCTGGGGCACTGAGGCATGGATGATGCGCCAATGGCCGACACTCCGGCCAATGCAGTCTTAAGTCAGGTCACACCACAGGTTGCTTTTTCTGTGCTGCCGTCCCAGCCAGACATTAGAGGAGTTCCACAAATGCTGGCCAGACACAAGCCATAGTGTGTTATGATACAGAGGCACGTACGGGCCGCACTGGATGTGTCTCTGATGACAGAAGGGGCTAAAGTGCTTTATTTTCTTCTGGCAATGTCATCGGCAAAGCGTGCGAGTGAGCGTCATGCCGTGTCGGTGAGTGGCTTAACGTATCGTTCTTTCCAAAGAGGTTGGCTCCAGCTCACCTTCATCAGTTCATTGATGCCCACAGGATGGATAAGCTTAAAAATCTTTAAAATGGCCCTTTAAATTACTACAGTCAAAACCACATGTCTTCATACTAGAAACAGTTGCTGAGTGAGTCTTCATAATTATGCCTGACTGGAATTACTTATGTGTCGATCTTGTATTTCAAAAGAGGAGGAGTTGATGTGGACGTCATTACCCTTTACCTTCAAACCCAAGTCCAACCTGTTGAAAGTGTGTGGACTGGAGGTTTATTTACCAGCTAACAAACAGTGTCCACGACAACATACCGTACATACCATAGCTCCTGCATTCCATTCAGCTTAATGTCGCAGAGGCGTTTTCTATCAAACAGGATTCTGGTATCTGTATGCTTTCAAGACTTAAGTCCTGTCTCTGTTGCTAAATACTCGTTTATGAACACAGCTTAGAAATGCTGTCTGTCTCCGCCCGCTGCTTAGCACAAACTTCTGGACTCTGTACATAGGCATTGTCTATGAGACCCTCACGTCACGCATGTCTATTCATTCAAGTACCCCCCACCCCCACCCCCACCCCCCGTCCTACCACCGTCTCCGCAGTGTGATTTGTTGCGCTGTCTTTATCAACTTGACGCAGAAGCTCTGAACAGCTCTAAAGTCTAATAGTGATAGGAAAGAAACACAAACAGCCCTCATTCATACCAGACAGTGGTGTCAACACTGTCACCTTTGACCCACATACAACGAACAGGCTCATGATGCGACAGGCTCCTTATGCTCTTACGTTGGGTTGAAACGTTTTCAGGCCAATAAAACATATGTTTGGTTTCACTTTCAATTTTGTCTGGCACAGATGAAGATTACATAATGAGCACCTGGTTTCAGGAACAGGATCTGGAAGTGGCACAGTGCATGTAGTCACATGTCATTTGATGAACAATTCATAGTAACATATGAGGTTGCAAATTGATGATTCAAATCTAAATAAAAGGAGAATCCTTTTATTCATTAGTCGGCGCTCCTGGGTGTAGAATGTGTTGATTTAAAGTTTTTCTGATGACATAAATTTCCACTTACGTGTCCCTGAGCAAGACACTTAACCTCTAGCTGCTCCGGAGGCGTGCGACCTCAAACATATATAGCAGTTCTAAGTCGCTTTGGATAAAAGCGTCAGCTTAATAAATGTAATTTAATGTAATGATCAAATAGAGCGAACAACAAAGTCTAGGGCGGAAGAGACTGTTTCCCTTTACTCAAGGTGATACATTTACTTTAGATTGGGTTCAGCTCCTTTAAAAGTATTTTGTCTGGTATGCAGGCGCTGATCAAAGAGCGCAAACAACAAAGTCAGCGTCAGAAGAGAAAAAGAAACAAAGCGGTCCAGGCTCTGTTTGACTGGAAGCACTTTGTAAACCTGCCAAACCAACTATCAGCAATCATTCATCTCGTGCAGACAGCAGACAGGTTGACTGAGGCCTGTCTGGCCATGCTATTTGCATTGAGAGCACATTCATACCTGTACTGTGTTGATAACAGGCTCTCAGTGACAGCATGATTCAATCCACATTTCCCTGCTTTTACAGCCACTTGCCTGTGACTTAACCAAAACCAGCAGTGTTTGTGCCCTGATGCAAACAGGCCTGCTCTCTGTCTTCACACACACGCACACAGTGAAACACATGACAAGGAGATTTTGTCCTCCTTTATCGTCAGCAGCCCTACAGTGAAGTCCTTCAGCACAGACGCGTTTACACGTTGTCTCGGCCTTACGTCACCGTCAGCCAGCAAGTGTCTGAATTCATCCAGAGCCACCCATAGAAACCCTTTAATGCTCCCAACGCCCTCAGGTTTTCTCTCACTGCATGAGGTTTGACATCAGCTGTTACTTCAACACATTTTAAAATGAGTAGTTGGAATTCCTGGACATCCTGTAGGGTAGACATTTATCGCCTCTGTTGCGTTGTTTTGCCAAAATGGGATACAGCTCCTTATGCAATGATTAAAGGTGCTTAAATTAGGGTAGTAAAAAAACTAAAACTAGTGATTAATTTACTAGTGGCTTTGGGGAATTAGGCCATAAACAAACACCAATCACCCTAAGCCATCAGACTGATTGACCTACCGATTGATCTCTCTGCTGGAGTAATAATTGAGTCACAGCGAAATCGACCTCTTCAGATCATGTGCTAATAAGGTCTTCTGAACAAAGTTGACCTTTCACATGAGTGTAACCAGTAGACAAAGTATGTGCAAAGTCAAATGCCTACAACTGAAAGAACTCAGCGACCCACTGTAGAAGTATGTGCTGGTGTGACGCTCTTTATCGCTGCATGTCACACGTAGCCTAGATGGAAACTGAACGATTGGAAAGTTGTATAAAAGGCTTCTGGAAATTATGTGAATGAAATCATGAGGGCCCGACAAAAATGTACTGGAATAAAAATAGTTCGCACCCTGTGGTAGGAAAGTTTTCTTCTATTTATGTGCAATAAAATGTGTCAAAAATGTGATTTATTTAGGTAAAGTTTAACTGATATTCTTATTGGATCTTATTACTAAAGAATTACTCAAATTCTTCCCATCAGGACATTTTGCTGCGTGTCACTAACATACTAACTGGATCTTGTTATGTTAGCCATGAGAAGATCCTGTGAAAGTGTAAGCCACTGAGATGGGGCAGTCACTTTGGTGGATGAAAGAGATCTGATGGTAGCTGACAATCCAATTAGTGTAACCCCTGCCGTAATTTAATTCCATGCCTTGAATAGAATAAACACAGTGTTTGAAATAGTCTTAAGGCATGACTCAACACAGCGGTAACAACAGATCTCCCCTTTCAAAGATCAATGGGCAAACTGCCATTGATTCATCAGAAATGAACCAGATGGACGCGGGGGGTTATAAACATAAAATATATTGATGAATGAATGAGGTGATGCTGTGGAAATAAGACAATCAGAGGCAAGAAGGGCTGGAAATGCCTTCACTGTCAGAATATGGTCACCTCTATTGACAAACTTGAAGCTTCACAGTGGTTCACTGTGGCCACATCCACTTCTTTTATACAGACTCGTGGACTTAACTCAAGCTTTCACTTAAGAGAAGAAACATGTCCAATTAGCATTGCTGCATCCAAAAGAGATGCCGGTGATCAGAATTAACTAAGAGAACTGTGTGAAAGAAGAAGAATTGCAAAGGAATGCATCAAAATCAACAACTGGATCAACTCTTTTACTCTATTAAAATTCACAGCCTAAAACATCTGTGTATTCACATTAATGTGTTGTAGTGTACAGTCTGGGTTTCTCTGACAACTGTAACAAGTGATCGACTGAGGAAGGGGAAAGCAAAGTAGATCGTCAGCCCCACATATTATTTGGGTCGATCTATTGTTTGCCTTCATTATCTTTCTGAATGTCCTAAGGTGAGGAAATTGGCTGAATGTCACACACCCAACTGTAAGGACAGGAAACAATACGTCATACTGGCAGGAAAGTCACTGTTACAACAGTCTGTATGGCAGCACATGCAAATGCATGTATGCACTTGTGCACACAGAGTCTAGACAGAGCGCTGACAGTGGTAAACAACTGTGGAGACAAGAAAGAGGAACCGAAGTCATGTGGCTTTATTTGGGACGGGATTTGGTTCTTCCCCAAATACCCTGATTGGTGTCTTTGAGTAAAGCTTCGAGCTGTGATTGGTCAGTTCAGTTAAAAGATCATCTGGGGTGCATATGATTCACTTTTGTAGTCTGAAATATTCTCTTACAAGAAAAACTACACAAGACTGATCAAGCTCTGTGCTACTCTGATGAGGCAGTTTAATTGGTTACATACTTGCTGTGGAACCAATCAATACTGCTGCCTGTGGGAAGTCCTGCAGAATATTTCAGCAATGTGTGCAATGTGTTGCTTCCTTTATTTTACAAGAATATTCATATTTAATGATTATAAAATTATGCAGATTGTGGCAAACATCTACATGGACGAAGTGGAGAAAAAAGCACTCAACTCCTTCAGAGGAACAGCACCGAGCCATACACATATCTACACCTGGGTCAAAATTAAAAGCCAGGAAGTGCAAGCTTTCACAGAACACATCAACTCTGTGGACAGTAACATCAAGTTCACACGAGATGTTCACAACAACAGTTTGGCCTTCCTGGACTGCGCTGTACACATTGAAGAGGTCAGGAGCCTGTAAATTGGTGTTTACAGAAAACCCACACACACAGGGGTCTTGAGAACACTGCACCACAGAGCGGAAAACATACCAACAAGCGCCCAGGCCAGAGAGGAACAGAACCACCTGAAGAGGGCTCTTACAGCCTGTGGATACCCTAAATGGACTTTTGCGAAAACAGCCAAAAGATCCAAGAAGAACAAAACTACAGGGGAGGAGGAAA
>JAPMOB010206561.1:0-10667 GCA_029875015.1 Lepomis gibbosus | reverse complement strand
GTGTGTTAAAAATAAAAATATCTAAAAAAGAATTAAATTAAAATAAAATAAATAAATGAAACAGTAGAATGTGTGTGTGTATATATAACATATAATTATATTAATAGAAAAAAAAGAAAAAAAAATCAAGGATAAAATGTAAAACAAAACAATTACTAAAATATCAAACGATCAAAATAATAATAATTTTAAAATCTGTACAATTATTTATCAGTCTGAGGTTCCACTGTTTGTCCTCACTTCATGGCATGTGGAGACATATTTTGCAGCAATTATTTCACATTTGGGCATTTCTCCCAGTAAATAGGGTTAGTTTCTGTGTGTCTGATAGGAATTCGAATTCGGGGTATATTTAGGCAATGTTTGCAAAGTGTTTTTGTCTTAGTGTTTCATGTTTGGGGCATGAGGTTAGAAAGTGCAGCTCTGTCTCTAGTCTCTCTCTGTCTCCAATCAATAACGGATATCCAATAAGGTGGCGTGTTGGCCAGTAAAAGACTTCTGTGTCAGCTGGTCTCATGTCTCCTCGCTCATGGTTACTCAGAGATCACTCCTAGCTCCTCAGAGAACAAATAAGAGCTTTGGTAGGGCCTACAAGATGGCGGAGAACAACTTCCAGTTCAAGCGAGGAGCGAGGAAAGGTCAAATAAGAGAATGAATATGTTTGAGAACGACATGATCAATATGAATTCTGGGACATGTGGAACAACTCAACACAAAGCAACCACAAGCTCGACCCATGCAAAATGGTCACATCTGAGCACATTTTAAAAATCTTTACAAAGATATAATATTATAAGAAACAATTAAAGACAACCAAAACTCTCTTGATTTCCCAATTACTTGGTAAGATTCGACCACATAGACTTGCTTGTTCTTGGTAGTTCGGACAGCATTTAAAACAATAAATCGTTGGGTGGCTCACATGTGTAGCATGTCAAGGTGTGAGGCGGCTGCTTTGCAGATTCTGAAGCTTTGCTGGTGTGGCTGTTAATTTGCCACGCACCTTGGAGGCTGCAAGAAGGTGTTAAACGCCATGCCATGCGGACACCATTCCATGAAAACTCACCGTTGTACAACTTTTAATCGTCAATGGGTTTAAACCACACATCAAAAATTTGAAGTCGATCGGGTCAATTTCCTCAGAGGAGTTCGTTAAAATACGGAGTGTGTAAATCGCAAAAAATGACCATTAAATCCAAAATGGCTGACTTCCTGTTGGGTATCGGGCATCACTCCAAGAGTTTTTTTTGTACGTCTGGACATGATACATGTACCACAGAAATGTGTGCCATTTTGCCGCACCCAAACGCGAAACCTATCAAATATAAAATTTATCGCTGCCTCTTAATTATGTGCTAAGTCTGGTGAGTTTTCGAGCATGTTTAGGCCCCCAAAATTGATGTTACTCTGCAGAAAAAAGAAAGAATAATCCCTTCAGTTTCAATAGGGACTTCACACGTTTTGTGATCAGGACCTAAAAATGCTGAAATGCAGCACCCTAGAGATGCAGGGTGCAAGGTTTATGTTCAATATTGTATTACAGTCAGGTTGTTTTCTTGAAATCTGGTGCAAATCTGGTGCAAAGGGGTCATTTCTCCAATCATAAATGTTTGGACAAATCAGAAGCTAGTAACCACTGTGCCATCTATATCAGCTATGGTCCAGGAAAATGATTCTGATTTATAAATGATTCTGTAGAATACTAGATTTCCTTGACGAAAACTTCATCTCTTGAGTAATAATTGACTTCCTTCCAAAACACAGCACCACCAGCCATGTATACACCCATCACACTTTAATTAACAAACATGCACCATGGTAAGATTTTCACTTGTTTTATTAATTTCAAGAAAGCTTTCCACTCTATTTAGCCTGAAGGGCTTTATTAGAGGCTTTTACATTTTTGTATAATGGGTTAAATGTATAAACCAGTTAAAGTGAATTGCATTTGGAAAATAGGTGTACTTTTAAAACTAGAGACAAACAAACTGAATTCTTCACCCACAGAAGAGGTGTTCATCAGGGCTCCAATGTAAGTCTGACTTTATTTAATGTATATGCAGTATAAATTAACTTGCTGTTTACCCCTAGATAGAGAGCTCTGTTTGATGCCGATGACCTTGTTCTTCTGTCTGCAACTGAACAAGGACTACAGAAACAGCTGGACATAGTACAAAGTCCTGGTAGTAAATATTAAGAAATTTAATGTCATGATTGACAACCAAATCATTAAGTTAACAAAAGATGGCATTCTGTAACACTGGACGCATCAAACCAAAACTCAAAACAAACTTGATGCTATTGTGCCCAGTGACCACAGTCTGGCCATAGATAAAGGACAACACAAGAAGTCCTGGTTTTAGGACACACAACATACTGAACTGCGTGTGTTGTTGCAGTCCCAAAAGACAGCAGTGTTGCGTTTGGTGCGATTTGAACACGTGACACGTTCAGAATTAATAAATATACTAGTTGCTAAGTGGAGCGCTGCAGCAGTGATGGCAGGGAACGCTTGCAGGGGCAGAGAGTGTGTCGTGCGGATGGGGCTCAGGCCTATATGCTCCGATGTGGTAGTAAATTGTTGAAACTTAGGTATCATCACACAGGTTTGATAAAGGCTGCGTCATTGTATTAATGCTTTGCGATTAATGCTGTAGGTGAAACCAACGTGAGAAACACACTTTGTACAAGCAGTAAAGCACAGGAAAGTGTCTCCTGAACGGGCAATGCACTAGTGCTAATAAAGCCGTTGAATTGTGTGTGTGTATGCTCGTTTGTGTGAGAGAGAGATCTGTTCAGTTTATGTGCAGCAGGAGATGAAGCACGATGAGGTGTGGTCTTAACAGATATACTTGCCACATTTGGTGCAGGTGGGGAAGTTGTACAGGGCTTTCCACTGGCTTCTGAAGAACAATCTAATTTTACCAGAAACCATAGGTGGGGCCATTGGCCCTGGTACTTTCATGCTTGTGCCCCGATGATGAGAATATATTGAACAGTGGCTTCACCCTCAAAACTTTTCCCATTTTTAATGTCAAATGTTGCTTGTAACAGAAAGCATTTAATCAGAGTCACTTATTTAAAACCCAGAACACTTTATGAATTATATTTTCTTATGAGATTTTTACTGTACATTTGTGTCTACAAATATTTCCAACGGCTGTAATTAATTAGTTAATTAATTATTACTGATAATTTTGTTATCGTCACTACAAACTAGCGGGTTCCTTTTTATGCTTTTCAAAGCCAAAGCACATAATTACACTACAAGGCACTTAAGCTCTTCATATAATGCAGGATTTCTACTAAAACAAGCAAATCATCTCCTTGTGCAAAGGTTCCTGCTCTTCAATATGCATTTTAAATTAGTCCATACATTACATTTCTAGTACAACTACAACCATAAGTCCACTAAACCGCATATGTGCATGCTACATGAGAAAAAACACATGAAGAAAGATCTCTGAGCTTGGTTCTCCTCCACAGGGTGGTCGTGCACCAATTCATCCAACAGTTTAGCTTGCAGAGGGGTGCGTACAGATGTTTTTTCCCTTTTAAACATGCCTGAGTCTTCTGTAGAGGATAAATGCTGCAGCTAGAACCACAATGACGGCTGGAATGAAGACGCCCACAGCTATCCCGATACCCATCCTGGAATCAGTGTTGGATACAGCTGCTTAAAACACAACCAGGATACAAAAATCACACATCAATGAATTCATCACACCTTGAGTCACATTGCATCATCTGCACAAAATCAGACAGAAACAGCAATGAGGCAATCATGGGACAGCTGATGGTCTCACTAACCAACGTCCATGGAATAAATTAAACATTTATATTCCTCTTAGAATTAAAATGTTACTTGGTGAACTAATAGGAGATACATTACTGGGAGTTAAACAATATTATACCTTCATCCTTAGATGCCAAAGCTGAAAGAAAAAGATGCAAGGAGAAAAGCAATTATTATTTGTTAAGGTCATGTCTGAGCTATGAAAAAAACACTAATTGAGCCTCCAGTGTTCTATATATTCAAACTGGAGGTAGGCTTACTATTATACAACATACATACATACATACATACATTTAATAATAAAGATGCATTACATGAAGTTTGTAAGCCATCTTATGATGACTATCATAACATCACCCTGTAAAAATTAGACTTACAGCAGTTTTGTAACAACATCACATCAACACCTAAAGCAGTTCTCTACTAATCTTTTCTTTTTCTTTTCATTTTGTTGATGCCTCGTGCTCAGCATTCAGTCCAGTGCTACCAAACAGCCATACTCACAGTTCTCATTTCTGGTGACGATGGGAATTGAGGAGAGAGTGGTTGAATCCGAAAGACCATTGGAAAGGACTTCCCTTTTCCTTCTTTTGCTACATTGCTGTAGATGAAGAGGAATTTAACTGATAACTTTAGACTTCCACCGTTAAGGGGAGAAACAGGCTTAATGTTTTTTTCATTTCATTGCTGATCCTTAACTAACCTTGAAGGTACTGCAGGTGCTGATGTCACAGAGTCTGGTGATACAGTGCAGGTAGTAGGTGGATTTCGTCTGGTTCTGCTGTTCAGTGAACCTGAAGGCTGGGAAGAAGAAGCGTGCATGGTGACTTTCTCCGTTCTCCTGCATGACAGTCATCTGGTCCTTAGAGCACCTGTTTGATATCAAGAAAGAAACTGTGTTGGCCTAACATGGACTTTGACTGTCTCCAGGAATGAGAACCAGAATGAGATTTATAGACTTACGAGACAAACAGGTTGAAGAAAGTGGAGTTTGTGGGATAAGGAGAGATAGAAGCGTAGCATCTGTCCATGAGGACATTGTACCTGGTGGAGGAAGAACAAAGGGCATCAGAGGTGTTGGTAAAATACTCAAAGAATGTGTTGAATTTGGTCATATCTGTAGTTCTTCTTGGACAGAAGACCAGAGTCAGCAGGTCGAAGCTCTTACTGATTAGTCAGGTTGATTGCTTGGACCTGGACGTAGATGTTGGTCCTCAGCTCTAAGCCCAGTGGTGGTATGATCAGAGGAGTGGTGTAGTTGACGTCCTGTCAACAGAAATGTATAGTTTGATAGCTGTATCTTTTTATTACTATCCACATTTTACATAGTTCATTTGGGAAGCTTGTTTGCCTGTGTTGGCTCTTTCTGGTTTGTATCATAGATGTTGTGTTGGTTGTGTTTTAATGCAGAATTGAGTAGATTTTTAACAGCTTGTATTTTTGATATATGTCTTTGTTGATAAAAACACGATTGCACAAGCTTTTTCAAGCTCAAAAGTTAAATTACTATCAAACCAGATGCCAAAATTCCTTGCCACAAAGTTTGACGTGTTCCAGTAGCGATCCAGCAGATGGCAGAATTTTAGCCATGTGCTGGGACCCAATGACAAGGATCTCTGTTTTGTTTGAATTCAGCTAGAAAAAAATCCATTTCAATCAGTTTGTGACATCACAAAGGCAATCATTAAGTGAGCTCATCATTCTAGGGCCTGTAGATCAGATGGGCAGACGTGTTCACGCAGTGTTTTGTACTATACACTGTACTACTGTTAAGATATAGTGACAGTTTTAGAAATATGACAAAAAGTTATTAAAAGAATAATAAAAACAATACTGCAGATTAAACAGAATAAAATCAATAGACATAGTTGCTGACAGAGACAAAGAACCTCCTGTTCGACAGGTACAATGTAAACCATTCAAAGGCCTTTGCACTCCAAGTCCATATTTTTGTTCAAAGTACTTTTTAAAAATTAATATGACTTCACATTAAGTTTATACACCAACTCAAAAACATTTGCCTGCCATTAAAGTTTTTGGAACAGGTCTGATATTCTGCATTTTTTTGTATCTTTCAAAACTACAACTACATTTCATAACTTCAGTTACTTTTAAGAGCTTTCAACAGAGGAGGGTTGGGGGCTGGTCGTATGGAAGGCCTGGGGAAATTTACACCATGTTTACCCTCACGACACACAGTCCATGGCTCCTACTGGCTTGGAGTGGAGCTCTGTCATTGTCCTGTCATCTGCAGCCTGGGGAGCAAGGAAATCTCTGCTGATGGCTGGTTAGCTCCCATGCTAGAAACAAGCCGGATTCTGCTAACAGCAAATCCACTTGTAGCAGATTATACCAACCAGCAGACTTATAACTGAAAACCTATTATGCTATGTTAAAACATATAGATACAACTCAGGGTTTTTCCTGGCTGGTCAGCCCCCCCCAACCCCCCTCTGTTCCAAATAAAGCGGCTGTGGACCGGAGGAGAGATAACTGCTGAAAGTCAAAGTTGTATAAGTTTATGTTCTGTTGGCTCAGCGGTTGTTTGATAAATTTCTTAAAAAACTTTCAGAGAGGTTTTAAAATGTTATTTTTTTTATTTATTCTTAGCATTTTGGCACTGGAGATTTTCCTTTGGCGCTCGCTAATACCTCTTTGGGGTTCCAAAGAGGTTCCATGCATGAAAAATCCTGCAACTGGATAAAAATGTCAATTTTTAAACAGAAAACACAGCCCTGCACTCCTAGTTTCTCTCTTTAACTGAACCACACCTACAAGTCTTTTTTCACTGTTCCAACAGTAGCTCTATGTTCAAGATAAACCCTTAATTCAGTTAGATGTAAAGTATTCTGGCTCTACATGCTGTTGTTTTCCTCCACCTCACTCCTGTCCTGTTAGACGCCTCTCCTGTTCTTGCCTGAACCTGCAGTGTCTTAGTTGTCACTGGAGTCAGAGATCACCCCGGTACTGTATTCCCTGTAGTCAAACTGGGCAGCTAATAGGATCACTAAGTTAGCTGCACAGCTAACTGAGCTAACAAGCCAACAGCAGTTAGCAGATGTTCTGACCTGATTTGTGATATGCTGCCCACATGGAACCTCTAACATCTGTAACAAAACTTACTGGATCCTGTGGACATAATTTAAATAACTGAACTTAACTAAATGTTGACATAACCAATTACACAAAGTTACAGTAAACAACAGAACACCAGTGTGACTGATTTTACAGCATAAAATATCAACTTACACTGAAGAGGCTCATGCTCAAAGTACTGATGAAGCTTCCATTGTTGTCTGTCACGGCAATGGAAGATCCTGACCTGAATGGGATAAGGCATGATGTCAGAAACAGGGAGTAGTACACAAGAGTATTTCCGCTAACAGAGGAGAATAAGCTAATATAAGACTCAGCCTGATTTTCTATTTAGTTCATTTTATGTATGTAGCACCAATTCATAACAAAAGCTATCTCTGTGCACTTTTCATACAGAATAGGTCTAGACTGTACTTTTAATAATATAATATTTTCTCAGAGACTGTGATCAGGACAGATGCGTATCACCACATGCTGGGTTACAATTGTTTTAGTGACTACAGTGACACATAAAAGGATAGTTTGGCTTTTGAAGAATTGTCTAACTTGTTTAACTACTATTTAATATGCCTAGGGACAAACACATTCATACTTTAATTTTTTATGTTGAACAGTTTCCCTCAAAAGCAGGGAAATACACATTCTACAAAGGTTTTATTTCTTTCCATGTTTAAAATGAGTTTTTTTTTCTTAATAGAGAAAAAAGTATTAATCCTAAGTATACATATTTTTTATTATACATATTTATTTGTCTGCAACTACCGTGTGCTGCCATGTACACATGTAAACAACAACAGGTTAGAATTTTGTTATGTCTAATTTATCTAATTTGTCTTATTTCTTTGTCGATAGTGACATAAGGGACTTCCTAAATTGAAGAGGTGTGCCTTGTCATACACACAGGTATTGAGCCAAGCTAGCTTGAACGAAAACATGATTATAAACTACACTCAAAGAGGAAAATGGCATTCAGGACTTTGCCCGACCCTAATTAGGTAAAATCGTAAAATGCCTCAAAAACCAAACTATCCCATAATAAAGCCAAACTGCCATAGAACACATACCATCAGAATGGTACAGTAAACATCTAAAAAAAGTAATAGGAGGGATACAAGCAGAGATCTTACACGTCCACCTGGGTGTTGTTGATGAGATACTGCAGAGGGTAAGTACAGGAATAATAATATTTGAGCCAAGTGTTATAGGTGACTACCCCCGTGGTTGGATCATTGGAGCGCACCACACCACTGATATTAACCGTCTGGATGTTGGAGAAGTCAGAAAAGATTCCTGTGCCAGTTGTAGTGGTGGTCTGTAGGCAACATTTAGAGTAGTCAAGTACAGAGAAAAAGGGGATACTTTGAGAAAGCATGGATTCTCTATCATTTTACTCCTCCTCCAACCTCTACTAACCACAAAGGTACTGCCACAAGCGTTGGTCATATTGAGGGGGAAGGTGAATCTGACAACAGGCGGGATGGCCCTTTCATCCAAGGTTCCTTTACACTCTGGATTCAGGAATCTTTGGTTCAGGATTAGTAGAGACTCGTTGTAGCCACTGTAGATAGCAGGGCAGATCTGGATAGCCAGGCTAATTGAAGACGTGCCACATTCAACTGAGATGTCAGTGTATTCTATAAGAAAACATCAGAAAGCATTTTCTGGACTTGTCACTTGAAATCTTATTTATACAAAAACAAAATTGTATGTTTGGAAGGAAAGAAAACATAAAGTCATGGAATTATGTGTTCTTTCAATTTGCCTCCTCTGCTATTTCCACCTGTGTGTCAAAATTCTGATCTTTAGAAATCCTGAGGTCACACTTGCACAAATGCCTTTTCAGGACCTGCATAGAAAGTTGAGGAGTAGCATAAACATATCAGAAAAGTACCTGGACGTCGCAAGTAATTTTGGCAGTTTAACTGACTGCTTTTGGCCACCATGGATGCCAAGAAGAGAAAGCTAAGAAGGTTCATTTTTTTCCTCCTTGGTATGGACATATCTGTAATAGCAAAAGATAATGAATCATCAAACGACAGTTTCTGCAGATGTTATTGTTGTTACTTACTTGGCACCCACCTTAACAGTCCCACTGCTGCTTACCTCTTTCTCCGTCTTTGTAGTGTTTGAACAATGTATACAGTTGTTGGACATTCTTATATAGCTGAGAGTCTTTCTTAGGATTGGACAGAAACAAGGTCAGTGTTGTTTAGTGTGTCCACCTTAACGTTATTGTATGGGAAACATTCTTTTGTACAGGGAGTTCCATGGACCTTACCTAAAGGGTGATTAGTGAAACCCTACACAGCGAGAGTCACCAGAAACAATGGTTTAGGTCCTTTTCTATAAAATACAGATTCTTTCAGAATGCTAACATGAGACTTGTTGAAGTAAATGTTATGTCCCTGAGGATAATACTTTGATGCCCTTTTTAGTTGTTGCTCTATGTGTCCTCAATGACGACAATATCATGTCCCAAAGATGATCCTGTGGGAAGGTTCAATGTCCCTAAGGACACGGGAACTGCACTTCGGGGCTGTTTTTACATTGGTCGGAGGAGTGGTTTAGCTGCCAAGTGAGAATGACACATAGCAGTTTGAGCAAACAAACAGAAAAACAAAAAAGACAAAAGCCGATGTCTGTTTTTCTGTTTTTTTCTTTATCCGTTGTTCCGTTTTGGTTTTAAAACGGAAAATCATAAAAAAAACTCCACATGGATTTAAAACACAGGCTGTATCAGGTATGCTGTCCGCCATTGTTTGCTTTTCCAACCAGTAACACTAAGTAAGCAGGGCCTCTTAAGGGTTCTCTGAGTAGTGTAATAATGCATGTGTGGAGGAAAGTAATGGATTTAGGCAAAATCCAAACCACCAAGTCTTTGTTTTGAAAATTCAGCATTTTTCTACATTTCTGATTTCCGTCTAGACTAAACCGCTGAATACAAACACCTAAAAAGGAGAAGTTTTGGTTTTAAAAGTAGTATTAGTGTAAGCAGGCAAAAACAGAGGAATTTGAAAATGATGACTCAGACACTCACATTTGGCTTCCTGACTGGGTCATGTAAGACCCATTATATGTCCATTTTACATCAGAGTTTTAGTCTTGTTTTTATTATTTAAATATTTTGAATTATGCAAATGATACATATACTTGTATATGTATTGCTTTGCAACATCTACCAGTCCGTTTTCTACCGCCACAGTAGCTTAGTGCTCCTGTGTTACATTCAGTAACAGTTCCACCTTGTTGTTGGCCCATGAAAAAAAAAAAAAATCTCTGCTGTGGTTCTTCACCTTTGCTATTGTTTGTCTGTACTTTATTTTTTCGCTGAATCTTCTGCAACTTCTGCAACCTCATTCGGCATGCTGCCCCTGGTACCAGGGGCATGTGATCTTTAAAACCGCTGACTTTTGCCTTTTTCGCCATTTTCAGTCCAAAAATTTGATGATTTGTTGCTAGAAATATTGCTCGGCGCCACCTTGATTATACTTGGGTGCTGTGTCTGCCTTCTCTCACCTTTTTAAGCAGAGCAGGAGAACACCCAGTCTTTTTCACAGGCTGGTGGCCAACTCATAGTAGCTACATCCAGGGTATGAAATGAATGGTCAGCAAGGAAAAACTTCCTTTTAAGAGGCAGAAACCTCGAGCAGAACCATGGGCGGCCATCTGCCTCAGGGTGGGCGGCCACCTGCCTTGACCGGTTGGGGGTGAGGGGGAGAGAGAGAGAGAGAGAGCAAGAGAAAGAGAGAGAGAGCAAGAGAGAGAGAGCAGAGGG
>JAPMOB010206550.1:18116-36117 GCA_029875015.1 Lepomis gibbosus | reverse complement strand
CTCTCTTTCTGCCTAACACCTTCAATCCACCTGTTTCCCTCCATTCCTGTTTTGTGTACCGCACTCTTTTGTCGATCTCTCTTCATCTGTCATCTCTCCCCTCTTTCATCCCTCTCTCCATCCAGGGGCCTCTAGCGTGACATTCTATCTCTGACACATCATGCATGTCCTGCTCCGATGATGCCACAGCGCACTGACAGATCAGCCTCAGTGTGTGTCATCTGGCTAGAGGAGGGTGAGAAGGAAGGGAGGGGTGGGGACAGATAGACGGGGATGATCACCCATTCCCTCCATTGCCAACAACTGGCCAGTCAAACCACAGACAGTTGTGTTGTCCAGACTTACTTGTGACTACACCATTTTGAATATTGTCTTTGTGTGCCTATATTAGCTTATAGGCATCAATGTGTACAGTATATTCAATGTAAGATTAGAATGCACGTATCAGATTGAATTTCACAAGCGTTTATGATAAATGGTGAAACATAGTGTCTATGGGGAGGGTTTGGGTGGGACACACAAAACAAAACATCTTGCCTTGAATAATGGGTCCATAAATTTAGCTTCTTTTATTGTTTATTGCTGCTTCTCATTTTCTGTGGTAATCACTCCCATCATTATTTCCATACGGCAGCACACACATCTAGCCCACATTAAAAAAATGCTTCAAAGTAATTCTTTACAAAAACCTACAAGTCTCTAAAAGTAAAGAACTGATATTTCACAGTAATCTGCCTGATTGATCACAGTGTGCACAAAAGGTTCCTCCTCTGTGGAGTGTAAATGTAAGCTGCGTCCGAAATTAACTTTTTGACTTACAGGCCGAGGGGACTAGTAGTCCAAGCAGCCAAGCAGAGTTTTTTTATTATCCAAAATAATAAGTTGTGTTTTTGTGTCACATATACATTTGTTTGACTACAATTCATTGAGATAATAAGGTATTACAGTCTGTTGAATGCAATCTGAATGTGTTGAAAATGTGAACTGATAGTGATGTAGATCCAGTGGCACCAGAAATATGGGGATTAATGCTCAGTTTACTGTGAGTATCTACTGCAAACTTGAAAATGAAAATCTGCCCATTAAGGAATACTACCTTGGCAAGGTCCCAAGTGTTGCTCAAGTGGAAATGTCCTAATGGTGACATTACATGCGATGTCAGGGATCAACAAAATTCATCCTGGGGACCATGAATATTCACACAGCATTTCATGGCAATCTGATCAGTAATTGTCCAAATCCAGTAATTAGCCTCTGCTCCTAATGGGGTAAAAATGTTTGGCAAAAAAAACTATAGCAGGGGAATAGTACTGTATTTCTTATGTCACTTTTTTGATAAGAAAGTGTCAAGAACAAAATGAATCATGTTCCTCCAACTATCCATTTTAAAGATGAACCCTGTCTAATGCAATTATCAAGGCAGATTGATCACATCACTATCGTAGTCAGTATTTGAAATCCTCAAGTGTAAAGTGACTGTACTCTGTCCAATCCCTGCTTCTCTCTCTGTTCTTCCATGCGGTTACATGTTGTTACATGGAAAACTTCAATGAATGTGTGTACATATGTATCCGATACCACAGTGTATATGCATAGAAATACACAGTACATGCACTGTATACAGGCAAGCAATTATACATAATGCATATGTGAAATCCCAGAGCTTATTTATCATGTCAATGGCCACAGAGTGGCCGATTGGCTTAGCCTCATCTTTGACCTCTTGATCTGCCGCTGGGTCACGCTGTCACGCAAGGATGATGAGCTTAAAGACCCCCCTCCCTTCATCCACCTCCCCTCCCTGAGCCACCTTGTGTAGTCTAGTGAATCCCCTACAGTATTCCCAGAACATATCAGACACTTCCCCACAACAGATAACCTGGATCTGGTTAGACCAGCTGTGTTGCTGCTATTACACTGCACCTGTGGAGCCTGTCATTTATGCTCCCCTCCTCACTTGCTCTCTCATTGTTGCCCTTAGCTATCTAGTGCTGTATAAAATAAATGAGCTTAGTGAAGTTCCCACAGTAACAGCAGAAGCGCTAATAGTCTACATCAAAAAGATCAAGCTGTGCCAGGTTTGGACTAAGCTTTGCTACCACAAGGTGCCAGGATTGCCTACCACACTATATAGTTTTTTTAAGTTCTAGTGCCTAGTTATCTTCTATAATTTAGGATATTACTTATTTTACACCTGTTGACATGATTTGTTTTGTTGTTGTTGCTGTTTTTGCTGCCATGGGTGTGACCATTTTGATTGTTACCAAATTATGAGAGAGAGATGAAATATTTTTGGTGACTGTCACTCTTGAAACTAAAGATCTAATCTTCAGTTCATCACACTTAAGAAGTGGTAATTCTTGTTTTTCTTTCTGGCCCTGAAGGTGAACTTAGTTAAAAGAGTCTTAAAATAATATTTTTGTTTTTTTATATGGCCTCCAAGTTAATCTTTGCAGTGTTATTCTCAAACTCACGATTATGATACTTTTAACAGGACGTAAAAGTAGAATACAGTCTAGATTTTATACAGAGTGGATTATTAGAGGACTCCTATCATATCCCATAGATTCCAACATCACTACTTATAAATAATTATACAACAGTTTATTTTTCAGATTGAACCACAAGGAACTAAATACTCTGTGTACAAACAGTATAAGCATTAAGTTTCAGTGAGACATAGGTGTAGCCCATCATTCTTTACACACACACACACAGATAGAAATGTACCACCTCAGACTCTGCCCCCACCATCTTTCTCAAAACTACACAGTGCATAACTTGAATTGCGTCAGCCTTGCCAGATCCATAAATCCATCGTTTTATTTAGTACTGCACTTTGACCGTGGCCTGAAGTGACTGCTACTCTCTCTCTCTCCTTGTCCCCCTCTACTTCTGTCCTCTCTCACTATCTGTCTCACTCACTCTCTTCCCCTGAAGCTTGTTCAGTAGTAGCCCGGACCCCTTCGCTCTTTTTAAGCCGACTGGATTTGTGCCTCCATAATGAACTCAGTCAGTGCAAGAGAATGAGCAGGATTAATCCAGCCAACGGCAATGAAGGGATTTGATGATGTCATCTGTATGAATGAACCAGTTGCTGGATTATTCCCTCCGAGGTGGAAGCGATCCAAATAAATGAGTGTGAATGCCGGGGCAAAGGTTGGAAGAGTTGGAGAAGGAATATCGAAAAGGCAGATGTGGATTGTGCTCTAGAAACAGAAAGGTTGATGAGATGAAGAGAGACTAGGGAGAAAAAGACAGGGCAGGACAGAGGGGAAGACAGAGACACAAAGTGAAAACGTGAGGTTGAAAATGATTGATGGATGATCCAAGGGAGACAAAAGAAAGGACAAATCAGTGGAAGAAGATATAGGTTGGTTTCAAACCTCTGTCTTTCCATCTGTCAGGACAAATGGCATCGTGAGAGGTTGGTCTGGGCAGACAGTGCTTAGTGGGAGGTGTCAGCTTTGAGCTATGGGAGCGCCGGAGGAATCTGTACCGGAGGCCCCAGCTGCGGCAATCACTGCTCAGTGGGCCGCTGGGCCAGAGCAATCAGGCCACCAGCAAGCCATCAGCTGAGCTCTCTCCCTTATGTGTGTGTCACCCACCTCTCCCATCATCCTGATCACAGACATGTAGTCATGTAACTGTGCAACATAGCAGGTGAATTACACACCTGGCATCAAAATTCATTTCTAGTAAACACAGGAAAAATACATAGCAGTTTATTTAGGACAATTGCCCCACAAACCATCTCCTCAAACGCAAGCCATGTCCCCTTAAAGTCAAATTTAAATACTTTGCCCTGCTTGTCATTGGAATATACTGTAGCTCAAATATTAAATGGGATAGAGATGGAAAGGCGCTGTCATGTTACCACATGCACACACAGTATGTATACATACGAGCTGTCATTATGAAAGTGTGGAAGTCAGCATGGAAATGTTTGTGCAAACACTCAAAACCCGAGGCACAAGAGCAGTACATTTTTGTACCCAAAAGTACCATTTATCAAAGATGTACCGTCACAGGCACATGCAGTAATGGGCTCTCCTGAGAGCAGATGTGTACCTTAAAGGGGTAGTTTCTGGTTGTTCACGGTACAAATTTGTACCACTTTACTCTGATATAAAGACACTTTTCTAATATGCCGCAGGGTAGCAGGCTATCCATGAATATTAGGCAGTGTATCATATTATTATGTATCATATTTGGGTAATTTGATGCAGGAGGCTTGAAGGGGTTTTGATCCCATTGAAATCAATAGTTGGGGTTAGTTTAGGTTGCACACTGGATTTTGCCATGGGAGTAAAAGAGCTCATCAAGCATCACAACGATACCGGTTCAGTTCTTGCCCAGGTTGGCCAGGCACTCCATCAAATACAATTGGCAATATTTGCTAGTGGGAAGCCAGTGAGGTAGTATGATCCTATTGCTGCACTGGTAACTCCATCAGATTGTTTGAGACATCTACATGGGCACAACAGCATGAACCTCTGTGTGCGATGGAGGAGTTCTGAGGTGAAAAGCAACTGCCATCTTCTTGTGTAATGGATGGAGTAGATGGCTCTCTACGTGCCTTGCTGTAGAACAAGCTTTTGCTGTACATCATTTTTAAAATTCAGAGAGCAAAGGCTGCACTTTAAGCCACCGTTGGGCAGTCCATTTAAATGTGTGCTAAAACTCTAAAGTAGAGATTTTAAAGGAAGACTGACATACAGATGCATATTAAGAATGCTTTCCTGCTCTTTCCCTCTCTCCTCCCTTCCTTTCTCCTCTCCCCCTTCATAAAGGTTGTAATGAGTTGTCGGCGGAGCTGAGGCAAGACATCCGTAATGTGCCATGAAATATGTAAGCCAGGCCTTTTGGAAAGTGTCTGTTTCATGCCCCCCTCCTCTGTCCCTCGCTCACTAGGAGAAGGAGAGGAGGTTCCTCTCCCCTGATTAATGTGCACGGCAATGGCAGCAGGGGCAGGTAAGGGGGCGCGGCACAGCCCAACGTATGAATTCATCCCGACACTCTTCCTTTCCCCCTAATTAGATTATTGGACTGATGAGGTACCACCAAAGATTAAGTCCTTCATCAGTTCTGAGAAGGGACGGAGGGAGAAGAGACTGGGGGAAGGTGCTCTTCTTCCTCACTACATCTATCCACCCACTCATTCCCTTAGTGCTTCTCAACAACTGTAAATCTGCAAAGCAATAGCAAGTGACCAATCAGAAAAGTGCAAGGTTGCAGTCGTAAGCGTGGTCTTTATTAATCCAACATATTAAGTAGTGTTGAACAGAGCTGCATCTTCAATAATGATTTATAGTTACTATGTCCCAGCCACAAACACATATATGAGTAGAATCAAAATTTTATAAAAACCTCAAAGTTCTGCCATTATCTGTGCCTGTATGTGTGTATGAGTTATTTTCACCCTCTTCTACTCCTCGTATCAGTCAAGGCAATAGACTGTATAAGAGACCTTCAGCAACGAGGGGCCATTGAACACCTTGCCCAGAAGGGTCCCACTCTCTTATGCGCTTGCCCTGCATCTACCCCTTGGCTGTAATTTATGGACTAGACTTTTCTGTTTCTTTCTATAAAGCCCCATATTCATTCACCTTCTGCAAACGAACATAAATCCCCTCCCATGCCTCTGGTATTTTAAGGCCTTGTTTTCAAAGTTGGAATGACGAGCTCATTGCCAAGCCAAGGAGCCAGCTCCTGTGCTTTCATGTTTTATGACTCGAGGGTATTTCTTTTTCTGTATCCGCGTGATCAGACATAATGTGCAGGAGTTTGAAATTATATATTCAGATCAGATGTTCAGGAATGTACCAATTGTGAAAAATTGTGTTTATGGAGGGACGTTTCAGTGCTGTTGCATGCAATGTTCCGAATCCAGCACATGTCACCAATGTGTACTCTGCCTCAACTTTTCTAGGTACCAAGCAGACTAAATTACCACTGGATGCATGGTGGAATTTTGGCTTTGCTACTCACAGAGTGGCTGGCGGCCACGATCTTGCGCCATGTATAAACTTACATGTACAAATGTGTGCACCAGCTCAGTACAAGTAAGACTCTGACCAATCTGCTGAATGCAGGCCCAGCTGCTTTGTCTGAGGAAACTAGGTTGGGGGAACGCAGGGTTTGGAGTTGGCAACTGCAGACTGCTTTTAGTGCATTTACCCTCACAGAACACTCCAGCATGCACATGAATGTGCCATAACAGTGGGACTATATTTGAATTTACATGCGGCAGTATACATGTGTGTAAAATAGCATGTGAGCGTGTGTAAGAAAGTGTCAATGGGTTTGGCCTCTTGTCTGTTTTCTATGTGGCCGTGCCACAGTTGGACTTTGGCCAACCCCCTTTCCCAAAAATATCCTTAGAATTATGACTCATGATGTGTCTTCTGAAAATAAGACCCTTGATGTGTTGTCACACCTCTCTTTTGATAGCACTGTCACCATTTTATGAGCGTCTCTATTTTCATAGAAAGTGGCAGTTGGTGTGCAGTTGCCAGCAAGAGTCCATTTGACAGGTCAGGCCATGTCCTTGGCTAAGGTAGCTGAAACAAAAAGTCTTATAGCTCAGGACACAAAACATCATTTACTTGGTCAGCTGATCCCATTTAAAAGTGCTCTGTAATACACACGGTACATACTGTATACTATCTGAGTATGTTAATCACGTACCATCTCTACCGGTCTACTGTTTATAGTTTTTCAGCACAAAACCGTATACCCAATACCAGCTAACAACAGCGAAGTCTTGATCCACAGAAAGACATGCAATACTCTTTCAGTTAAAGTTGTTTTCAATCCAGCAGTGACAAGTTGTTCTCTCTGTGAGGCTGCAACTTATTTGTGACCATTGTCAGCCATGATACAGTGTGCCTGTGCGCGTTTGTGTGTAGTCGTACGATTGGAAGGGAAGCTTTGAGGGAACTTCCTGGATAATTTCCAGGAAATTTTGCAGTTGTGCAGTTGTGTGTGCTTCTGTATGTATGTGGCGTGTGTGTGTGTGTGTGTTTCCTTTTTTATCATGGCAATTTCTGTTTTTCGCTACAGAAGTTGCCACAAACAGGATCACTAGCTCAAGGACAGTGCATTGTTTTAGAAAAAGGTATGAATGTACTGTGTGCGTGCGCGTGTGTGTTTCCCATAATAGAAATCACTATAATAGCTATACTTAATAATTAACGCCAACCCACAATACTCATTTTAAAGTGTTTTTCTTCTCTTAGACTGGCTTTGTGCCAGCAATCGATTGGCTTAGTAGTGTGCTAATTTGTCTGTACCACCTATAATGCTTGTTTCCAAGACGCATGCCTGGCACCTCTGAAGAAACTTATTTAGACTTTTGTGAAGTTTAACTAAAGATTTTCTTTTTCACTATGTCCTTACAATCTTTCCAGAATGAGTTTTCTAAAATACAGCAAATGATAGCAATTTTGTCATTGGAAAAGCAGCTTCCATGAAAAGCTGTTCTTTGAAAAATGTCATTTAAAGTATAGTAAAACACTTGTGAAATTGTGTAGTGTTTGTTTGTGGAAGTAAGCATTGCCATTGTTATCAACTTCCAGTATTTGCTCATTCATGTCACTTGCTGCAGCCTCTGCAAATGTAATGTGTTTGTCGGTCGGTGTGTTTCTGCATGTGTCTAACTATTTTTGTAGGCTGTTTGGCCAGAGGGGATGGTAGTTTTGTAACAACTGGAGCTTCCCTGGAAGATTTCCAGAAGTGTGTGTTTATTTGTGTGTGTGCACACATGCATGGCTGTTCCTGTGCCTGCACTGTGCCGAGTGGTTGGTTGATTAAAGACCTTGCCTTATCCTTTTTTTTTTCCCTGCATTGATCACATTCTGTCTGTGGCAAGCATGCAGCAACGACTTTACATAAATATCATTAGCAGCTTAAACTGTAGAGTAATCGCATACATTTTCCAAGGCCTGTGTGTGAAGCATCATGCATGTCATCGTGCAAGGCCGTGAGTTATTACGTGGTGACAATGTTACAACACCTCGGCCCACTGTAGCACAGCGTCCAGATATGGCCAGGGTCAAGTAAACCCATGCTTGTGGCTCATCATAGCCAAGCTCACATAGTGCATAGGCACAGTTTGTCTCAGGACAGAACGTGCTCTACATATTGGAATAAATAACATTGTGAAAGGGCATAGAGCAAATGGACAGGAGAGGTAAAGGGTTTTGAAACATACATACATATATTTTTGATTATTATTAGCTAAGCCAGTTTATGGGACATATCAGGGCTATAACAAATTCAGAACTCTTCACTGTTGGCACCATCAAATCCAAAAATGAACTGATCTAATTAAATGATGCATAATCTTTAGCTTCAGCTCAGCATTAGCTGTGCAAACGAGAATTTTAAGCAAAGTGAATGGAAGTTTTTTCGTTTGTGTTTTTTTACAAAAATGCTCTTTGGGAGCTGACTCTCGTTGCGCTTTTATGTACACAGACTGGACCTTTCACTTTAATTAAAAAACAAGGTATTTGTATCCTCTGTATTGGTGATTCACCTAGCAGAGTTTCATGTCCGTCCAAGCCTTGAAATTGCTCCAATTTTTTGACCTAAATAACCCCACTTTGCAAATCCTATACTGTATATCCTATATAATATATCCTATATATATATATATATATGTGTGTGTGTGTGTGTGTTTCCAGCAAAGACTCTGCATGTTCCATGCTCCACTTCAGATTCATGCAACACAGTGAAAAGTGTGTATTGCAGCAGAACCTGGATGGGCGGAGACCCTGGTGTCACACCAATTACACACTGAAGTTTTAAAGAGAAAAACTAAACTTTTGCTTTCATGCAAATCCAAATCAGACACTTCTGTCATTCACTCATAGGTCCTATGTGTTTTTTAGTGTAACCGCACAACATAAAACCTGTGAAAAGAGAGCACCCTCCCCTCCGGCTGTGTCTCTTGGGGAAACATGCTTAGATCCATGGTGAAAATCAGGAGTACAGGGAGTGTGTTTTTTCCATTTGCTGCCCCCCACCCCTCCACTTCCATCTCGAGTTCTCCCCAGGGTTTCAATTACTGTCTCCCTTCACCTCTCATTAGCACAAGCAGGGCGCTCATTCTTAATGCTCACACACACACACACCCAAATACGGAGTGGAGCACACATTCGAACTCAAATGGAGCATAGTGTACCACGCACCTTACACATACACCCCGCTAATTCACATATGTTCTATGTTGAGCTCTGTAAACAAATGCTGCGGTTTAGTGTGAAAGGTGCTACTGATGAACACCAGTTTCCCTCCATCATTCATATTCATCATTTTCTATCAAATTCAGTGCATCATACCTAGAACCACAGAGCATATTGCATGATTGATGGTGTTAATTATCGCAGGCTGATGTTTCACTTTTCTCTCTTAAGGCAGATAAAGTTCCAGCAAAATTGTGAAAGTTATGTTATTGCCATCACTTTAGCCATCAAACTTAGAATTATTTCTGCAACACATAATACCTTTTCTCTATATTCTACTGATTTCCCATTTTCTTACATGAGTAGGCCATTTTCCACACATAACAGACATTCACTTCAGAGAATCAAAGTTGCTGTTGAGTGACACAGATGAACAAGGATGTAGTGGTGCATTTAGCCACATTTTTGATGCACAAACAAAACATTCCAGTGTGATATAAAACTGGAAAGCCATGGAGTATACCTTGTGTGTCATTTCTATTGCATTGCATAACAGTAGATGACCCTTCACCCATAGCTGTCAGTGGTCCGGCATCCCCTCATCACTCTGGTGGACAAGGGAAAGGGGCCTTCTAGTTGAGACATCTGTGTTAGCCCGCAGGCTAATTCTGCTAATACAGATTAGCTCCCATGGGAACTGCTGTATTGATTGGACAACAAAGGCTTGGAGAAAAACGCTCCAACATTCAATTATCCACACCGATAGACATAATGCCATTCTACTCCTCCCGCTTTTCCTTCTTCCCCCTTCCCCCTCTCTTTCCCCCCTGTCTCTCTCTCTCTCCTTATCCCTACTTCTTTACTGGAAGAATCAGTGAGGTCGGAGGAGAGGAGCAGACAAACAAGCAGGTGTGTGTGTGTGTGTTATCTGATTGTGATCGTATCTCTGAGTGAGAGTAGGGAGAGTGTTTGGGTGTTTTTGGTCTTCACCTTCTCTCTCTGTCTGTCTGGATCGCTCACTTTTTATTCAAATTTCTGTTGTTTGTGTTTTTCTGCAGTTACAGATGTGATTTCTAATGTTCGGGGGAAATTGTGTTAATTCCACTCCTATGCATCATGTAATGATAAGGATAAAGTGTCAACATGTGACATATGCATTCCTCAGAATGGTCTGATTTCCCTTGAGGATACGGTTGTAATGGACTGTCTGTGTATGTATTCACATACAAAAATGTTACATTGGAAAATGAGGGAATGGTGTGTACGTGCATTGTTGCATAATCAGTCAAGGGTTTGGCTGTTTGATGCAATTAAAAACATTAAGAAACTTCATCAAAGAGGGAACACTGCCCAGGTATTTTAATTACTGTTGAGGGTACTTGAAGTATTTTATTGAACACCGTTAAGTTTTTTTCCTACTGCTTCCCTACTTAAATGCCAATACAATCCAAACAGCTCATCCATTTACAGTGCTTATGTGTGTGCAATGTATCAAAATCAACTGAGCATGTTTGCATTGCCGTTGCTCTGCATCCTCCTTACATAGCCAGAGCGCTCGCCCTCTCTCATTAGCCCCCACCGTTAAAGCTAACTCTGATTGCCCCCAGTCAGAGCAGCGGGCCATTCAGCTCCTATTCCTTGGGATGGGAGGCTGAGAGGCGAAGGCTTCTCATTTCCCGCAGTCAATGACACGTGAAGGCTGTGCAGGTAACAGATGCACTCACAGAGTATGTATAAACACATGCACACTAACGCACACACACAAAAGTTTCTGTCACACGCACACACAGGGGTCATCACCATTAGACGAGCGCGGTGGCGCTTGAGTGAGTGAAGTAAACGACTCATGATCTGAGAGAATTATTAGCTAATGGCTGGAGCATGTGGACAGGGTGTGATCTCTCAGAGGGTGAGACGAGAAAAAGGGGGAGACTACGGGAGGAGTGAAACAGCCAGGCAGCCAGAGGAGCATAATCAAAAGAATACTCGCACACTTGGATCAGCATCATTGGGTTATATTCATGTCTGTCACCTAATGTGAAGCTTGATTGGTGAGCTAAAGGTCTCTCTTTTCTGAAATGTCAAGGCGTATGAACAGGTGAGAGAATATTCTTATAACAGAGGTTGCCATATTGCTTGTGCCTAATTTATTTCCCATTACAGAAAATGTTAACAAAGCATTAATGAGCTGCTGACTACATCATCCTAACTTTAAAGAACTATGTCAGGGGAACATCAGGTCCCACTTTGTATGCCTTTGTAGCTCTCGGAGCAGTAAAGTGCTACGCTGCAACATTTCCTCAGAAAATCATTTTCACTCAACACCTGATATGTTTGCAGCTGCAACATAGTAAACCAAGTTTTAATGTACTTCCTTGGTTTGTATGCTGCTTAATTGTTTGGCAGTACAGCAAACAAGGTAAATGAAGATCTGCAGGGATTCTTGCTAAAAGGAAGTGTTTAGGCATGCTAGGGACTTGGCTCTAGGGATGGCAGTATGTGTCAATCAGTCCTTGGTTGGTTGATCCACCACTTTGGCCCAGACAGAAATTAAAGTATTACTATTGATGGATTGCTATGAATTTTGTACAGACAAGCATGATCCCCTGAGGATGAAGCCTACTGACTTTGATGATCCCCTGACATTTCATCTAATACCAACAGTAGGTCAAAGTTTTCACTTATCCAGTAAATATCTCAACATCTACCTGATGGATGGACACAATTGTTGGTGCAGACATTCATGGTTTTCACACAATGTATCCTAAAGGCTTTGGGAATCCCTTCATTTTTCATCTAATGCCACGATGAGGTTGCTATTTTTGGTTTCGAGCAGAGACGTCTCCAGCAGATCCTAAGGACTGATATAGGGGCTGATGCAGGCATATTTTGATTGATGGGTATCATCGATCAACATATGCAGATCAAGATCCATTCCCTTTCTTTAATGTACTGTGCTGTGTGTTGTGCACCTCATGTTGCAGCTCGCTTTCTTTTACAACAGCGCTGCACATATGAGTGAAAATTTGAGTGTGTGAATGTAAAAAATGATTTGAGCACAGCGGTCAGAGTGACTGAGTTCTGACAGTGAGTTTTGGCAAAATGCACACATTCAAAACATGTACAAAAATTCAGGTAGCAGCTTTCTTTTTAGCCAGCCCTAACTATCTCTTTCACCAGTTAAAAATGACAAAAGCTGCTGGTGCCAGGTCATATCAGCTATCCCTAATTAATGTTTACTTTGTGAGTAATTTGATGACAGACCAAAATTAAACTTGTCTGTCATTTAGTTAAAGTGCTTTCTACAAGTCTGTGTCTCTGCTCGCAGGGAAGAAGCTCTGCATTGTTAAAGTGCTGAACAATTTCAAGTGTTCCAGCAACTCCAACAGAGTGATACATCTCTCCAGCAGATCACATGACATCAGTTTCAGGAATCAGAACCTCCTAATTAAACTTTCGATCTTATCGTATAAATAATTCAAAGTTTATTAACTTAAGAATTGTAAGCCAGGACCTCTGGTATTTAGATCAGGCCGCCTGGAAAATAAGATGTGTCAGATTAAGTTGCTACATCTGTTGTTGCAATGTGTCAGATAAATATTTAATAGACATTGAGGTGCGTACAAGAGTAAACTGACTCAACCTACTCTGTACTTTAGTGTGGCATACTAAACTAGACGAATGGTAAATATGTAGTTTCTGACCATAACATTTATTAGCCAAATATGTACAATGTTTTCACCGCGTAAACTCAAAATCAAATACCTATTCAGGCTCATTTCCCCCCATGATATTAACATAGTCATTTCATGACTCAACAGGCTGCTCTTGTGGGACCAGTATCACCAAAAGCTGCATCATGGCTAATAGCATTTTCATAATTGTGGCCCCTCACTCTAGGCTTGAGCCAAACAAAACCATTGCCACTGGACAGAGGTGTCAGTCTAGCTGGCACCGTAAGATGGCACTGTACCACACACAACGCATCACCACTTTAACAACCACCCAAAAGTAATTTCAGGGTTAGGGCAAAGGAGCCAAGTTGTCCAAATGAAAAGGCCCTCGATGAAGAGAGGAGGCCATTTTCCCAAGAAGCCGAATTGACTGTTGCAAACAAGAGGCATGACCGAGATGAAATTGGCTCACCTGAATCCATTCCTGGAAGGGGGGGTGGAGGATGGAGAGATGAGAGGACGGTGAAAGCGTGACAGAGACTGGCAGAGAGAGATGCAAGAAGACAAATGAGACCATGAAAGAGAAAAAGGAACGCCTGTGTGGGTGCAGGTGCGGGTTCAGGGCCAACAGAGAGGAATAGAGATGACAGGAGAGTAAAAGAGAGGAAGAGGTGATATTATATAGGTAGGGGGTGGAAGACTGAACTTTCCCTCAGTGTCATTTATGGTCTTATCTTAACCACAGGAGTTGTTATAAAACCTTCAGTGAGAGTAATATCCATTTTACCATAATCTGTGCGCAAGAGGCCTGCACACCCTTCATCATCAATAATAAAATCTCATCGCAGAAATCAAAATGAAATATTTACAACTCGTCTGCTGTGTATACTCTGTCACTGGGTGAAATCTATTTAGATAGTAATATTACTCAGAGGGATTCAAGGTATTATGTTTGAAAAATGTTAGCTTATTGAGATTTGTCTAAGCAATGGGTTGAATTCTAGCTCTGTCTACCAACCCCAAAAAAGATTGTGTATTGTGTGTATTATTGTGTCTCTTTCCAATCACTTTTGAGTCTTAAAACCTGCATATTTAAACAGTTATTAGCCTTGATATGACCAGAGATAAAAGCTGGTGTAAGTATGATGCAACTTCTTCCCTCATCTCACGATCATAATTGCACATCATGTTTCTCAAATGAATTTCTAATCGGGAGTGTCTCCTCAGCAACTTGGAAACTCTGTGAAAGTTTTTGCTCGGCCACTATCAGACTTTTATAGCCTAGCATAATTGGGACCATAAACCTGGTCTGAGCCTCATTCAATAATGATTCCCTGCTCCAAATACCTGCTGGCCTTTAGCAGAATATTACTTATTAAGCACTCGGAAATCTAGCGGAAGTATTATCCGTAAGGTCAAGCGTGGAGAATCTTTCAGAGAAGCACGGCTTTATGAGCTCTGTTTCTCTACGCATTGCAGATGGCATGCTAATGGACAATGGCTGCCATTTTTAGGGTGTTTGCCCCTTCCGAAATGCTGGTGATAGCAGCCAAGTGTATGTTTTCTTTTTTTTTAGAAATGTGCAAACCGTTTCCCTTGCCACTTATTCATTTATGTGTTTGGTGAAGTTTTATACCTTGGTTCTTAGCAAAACTTTTAATTGTATTGCAGTGACGCCAGGAACCCCTTTGTTGTGTTATCTTGCAGATGTTGAGGCCTTGGCTAGGCTTAAAAGTTAAATTAGAACAATGCTCTTCCCCATGTTGTCACAGAGACTGAAGGGCAATCCACACGGAAAGTGTTTTTTGAAGTGTCACTCGCATGCCTCCAGTACTGAGAGAAAACTGGAACTAGCATCTATAAAACACCTTCATAAATGTGCAATTTCAGGGTCTCTGTTTAAATCCAATTCCTTTCAGTTTGTTTAATATCCTTAATGCATTTTATTTGTTTGATTCAGGAGTACACACACACACAAACACACAGACACAAACGCACTCCAATTCACTAAAGAATTGTTTGAGATAAATCATCCCTGGTGTAAGTAAGGTTTCATGTTCAGAGAGTAATGCATGTTGGTCTGCCTTGTAACTGTTATGCCATTTCCCTGATTGCCTTATACCCCAAACCCCAAACACATTCATTTGACATTGTTGTGTTGTATCCCCATCTCAAGCAGAGTGACGGTGGATTTGCTTGATTTCTTTAAGAGAAGAGTTCAATCATCCCTGCAATCCCACAGTGTCACATCAGATTCTATCACACAGGATATTCAAGGGTGTGCTGTGTGATTATCCCCTGACAATACAGATAAAAGCTCTCTCTCTTTCTGTTTCCCAAACACATGGCTCAAAGACACACACGCGCACTCCCATGATCCACCGTCTTGAAGGCTCCGGCGTGCTTGTGTACACACACACACGCAGACATGCACGATGAAATCCAAACCTTTAACGGTGTACAAACCATTCCCCCTGGGTCAACAGAGAATACAGGGAGCCCATGGAGAAGCTTTTGTTTCAATGTGGGACCCGTAGTGTACCCATTGTGAGCCAAGGCCACCATCATCAGAAAGACGGAGAGAATCATCCCTGAAAGAATGCCACAGATCGCTTCCCCTCCCTCGACTTCATCTCCCGGGAGACTGGCAAAGAACAAGGCGAATCCATCCGATCGAATGTCACGCAAATACACAGCCCCCACGTCCAGCAATCCTGTCATTGCTCTTGGTATACCCTGGTTATTGACCCGTGCTGTGTGTGATGTGTTTGAGTTTCTGAGACTGTGTAGCTTTAGTGGCGCCTGTGTGTGTATGTATGTATCTGTGTGTATTGTTTGTATCAGAGACGGATTGGAAGGCCATCATGCGCTGAGCTGACCCTATCTCCAAGGCTCGGAGGCTGCATGGAGAGATCAGAGTGAAAGCCAAGCCCACTGTCTCCAACTGTGATGGAGGAAGGATCTGTGTCTGTGCATCTGTGTGTGTGTGTGTGTGTGTGTGTGTGTGTGTGTGCGTGTGTTTAGAGAAAAGATGACATAGCCCAGAGCCCCTCTGCAGCCGAGTCCAAAAGATAAGAGAGAAAGAGAGATGGGCAGCTCCACAGATGGTGGAGGGCTCTGGTGAAACTGTTGGTGTGTTTATATGTGTGAAGGATGACACTTGGTCACATGTATATGCATAATAAAGCACATAAATCTTGACAGAAACTTAAAGTCAAATGCAAAATAGGGCTAGTCACTTCAGGTTGACTTTACTGCAAGGTTACTTTACCTGTCATTTAAATAATGTAAAGGCTGAGGCAAGCTTTATTGTATATTTTCCTTATTGTCATGAAATCTTGTGGATAGATCAACAATGCATTTGTCTGTCTCTCAATACTTTCTGACTACCTTACCATGCCTCTGGCACTCAGCCCCAAGCCCATTCGTTCCTGCTGAAGATTTAAATACCTAAAAGCAGGACACAAATATTTTGTTTAATTTTTTAAAATGGCAAAGTATTTCCTAAAAGACCAAGGGGACTGTAGCAAACTTTACCAAACCAGGAGTAAATAGTCCTTTTATTAGGGACTATTTAAAAACAATTAAAAACACATAAATCAGCCATACCATTGCACCAGGCTGTAGCTGATTTATGCGTTTTAAATCGTTTATCTTTTAAAACAATAGAGAGGTTATATCAGCCGGGTTCCAGACCACTGAATTGCCGCCCACAACTACGATTTGGTCAGCCTTTTTGTGTCAGCTGTTTGTCCCGGTTCGAGAAACTGCATCTTCCGTCTTACTTCCAGGATAGATACGTCACTACTGACCAGTAAGGGGAAAACAAAACAAAATACCTCAACTCCCATGAAGAAAATGGCATGAACACAATGCAGTCGAAAGGCAGGTTCATCAGGCTTTAACTACTAAAATATTGCCTGTCATATCCTAAAAAGTTTTATTCTATACACAAATGTTTACAGCCACATGGCAACTAAATCCCCCTCGCTTGTGTGCTGCCGATGTACCACATACATGAATTTTATCTTATTATTAAAAAATGTACACATGCAAACACCATGCAGTGAAAAGTGACTGGGACCCGGGGCAACAGCTGCTGCAGGCCTGAGGCTCCCCTCACAGTACAGTCTAATCCTTTGGCAGGTTAATCCAACTCTGACCTCCTCTAGTCCTCACTGACCGATCATATCTCCACCTCTTCCTCTCTCTCTCCCTCACACACTCGGCTTGTGCAGTCATTTTCAGCCACCCTTGTCTCCCATCACTCACAATCTCTTTCTCACCATCCTCCCTCTATCCCTTATAGCCCTTATCTCTCTCTCACTCTTTCTCTCTTCTGCTTTTGACCCCACCTTGCTGTCTCTCTTCCTCTTCCCACCTCAGAGTTGCCTTAAGGAGATTTCAAAGCCCATTCGGCAGCAGTTCTAACTGCCAAACTGATGGCCAGATAAAGTCCCCATTTACCTTGTCCTCAGTTTCCCATTAAAGCCCATTTTTGGGGACCGTAACTTTAGAGGAAATGGGAAGGAGCGTGGAGAAAAAAGAAATCAGCCACTCGGCCACCCTTAAGCCCTTTCCGCTGTTTATTTGCAGCAGCATGAAGGAGGAAGGGAACTTTTTAGAGGAGGAGAGGAAGGGAGACAAGTAGAAATAGGGCTGGGAAAGGTGACTTGAAGTGTCAGTGGCCCTGTCCCCATAGGAAGGCATTGCACTACGTAGCTGCACCCTCGGGCAAGGTAGCTTCATTGGCAGAAGAGATGGATGATCCGGAACACTGTACACTGTATGCGTATAGAAGTTAGTCATTTTGCCTGCACAAGGGCGTAAGGCACTCTAAGTACCTCAATTAAAATGTATATTTTCCTCATTTACTGCCCTCCTGGGTGAGCTGGAGAGATGACAGTAGGGTTTTCTAAAGGTTGCACGGGCCGTTGTACATGAGGGCATTTTGGCAGGTGAGCTCATTTATAGGGGCATATTTTAGGGCAAAGGCAGTGGGTGGGTTGCTTGTTGGCACAGATATATAACCGTGCAATGGTGCATGCCACATGTGGTCCCCAGAGAGGCTGGGCACAGTGCCAGCCCAAGTTGGCACTGTCACCTTCACTGACTTGGGCATCAGTGCCACTACGGGGG
>JAPMOB010206550.1:0-18107 GCA_029875015.1 Lepomis gibbosus | reverse complement strand
CTTTGCTCGCAGGGGTTTGGCACATTTAAGTAATTAGGTGTTACTGTTGTTTTTTTTTGCCCGTTAAGTATTACGATAGACATTTACTCTGAAAACTGATCACCCTGAAAACATTGTGGAAACTTTATTAATTCTCACTCCACTGAGATGCGGCTCACCTTAACCGTATTTTAATTAACCCACACAGACGAGGTGCTTTACACGGAGCATTGTGCATTCTGTAATGCAACCTTACTACTATCTTGTATGTTTCTACGCCCTAAAATAATTAGACTACATTGCATAGTTTGAATAATGACATAAAACATTGCCTGAAGCAAGCAATCCTTCCAAATGAAGTCTTTGTTGAAAACATCTCTTGTTGTCCAAACGTTTACATGAGCCAAAGCTTACAGCTAATCCAGACTCCTAAACTGTTGCTGTCTGTCCAGCATGCTAATCACAATATGTGAGCTTTTGCACCCCATGTCTTTATTAACAGACACAAGCTTGTCATTCTAGCTGTCAAGAAAGACAAAGGTCAAGCAGCTGAGGATGGTCATAAATATTTGCATTGAAGCCGCAAGGTCTCATGCTGAAAACTCCCAATGATCTGGTTGTGTGTGAGTTCCTTTTATAAAGGGACAAATCCAAACATAATGGCACACTGTAAATACAAGGCAGGTTTTTATATCATTTTAAAACATAGAGTTGTATAGTGAGATGAAGTTGTAGTTCACTTTATGCTACTCACAAAAAGCAAACGTTATATACAAAAATGATATACACTAGATGTGGATGACTAACAAGTCATCAAAGTAAAACTATTTTTTTTTGGTGGAGTGCTGTGGATGAATTGAGGAGTCTCACAGCCTGGGGAAAGAAGCGGCTTTGCAGTCTGGTGGTGCAACAGCAGGATGAACAGACTGTGGCTGGGGTGGATACTTTCTTTTACTATCCTCTGGGCTCTGTGCAGGCACCTCATCTCAGCAATGTCACTGATGCTCTGTAGATGAGCACCAATGATTTTCTGAGCAGTTTTAATCACCCGCTGAAGAGCTCTCCTGTCCTAGGCCATGCACATCCCATGCCAGTGTGATGTTTCCAGTTAGGATGATTTCAATTGCTCTTCTGTAAAAGCTGACAACGACATGGCACAGCAAGTTTCCTTAAGAAATAAAGCCGTTTCTGGGCTTTCTTTAGGAACCTGAAGCTGTTCACGTGATCCACCTCAGCTCCACTGATGTAGACAAGGGTTTGTCTCCTTTCTCGTTAAAACAACAATGAGCTCCATGATTGTTTTCTGTGCATCACTCTGCATAATTGTTAATTTTCTTCCTGATATTCTTCCAGAATGCTAGGTTTGCCGATCAGTTTCATGCAGGAGATATTCCCTCCCAGCACCTCATCTTCTGTAGATGCCCAATACAAATCCAACGCTTGTAAATAACTGCCATGTTGCATATAGGTCCGACCTGGGTTACCTTAGCTCTTATCCCCACTCGCTTTCCTCTTTTCCTGTTTCGATCGTATACGCTTTTAGTTTGTCTTCACTACTACTGCTTTAGTGGGTTTAGGAATTGAGCTAGAAATTCTTTGACGGTACAGCAGTCTTTAATTAACCAATCAACCTTTGACAAAAGTCAAAACATTAATAGTGGCAAATTAGAGTCAAGGCCTGTGTGGTGCATTTACCCTGAATGTACACTTATTTGCTGTCTTTTAAGAAACACCCCAACAGGAACTTAAGAGACTTTTTTTATCAAGCACACTGATAATGTAAAAACAGGTAAAGGCCATTATTGTATAATAATTTCCTGCCTGAAATCTATACCAATTAAAAATTTGAAAATTAAGATAAGAGAAAACAGATGACAGATAAAGCATGTATTTTACTGAAACGGGAGTTGCATTAAAGGTGCCACAACTCTATCAGACGGGTGTTCCTCATGTTTTGTATACTCTGCTTACATGCCAGTTAGACAAAGATTTTCAAAAGAATTTTGCTGAAAAGTGTCCGTGCATGTGTGTGTGCTGGCCTTTATTTGAAATCAAAGCCTTCTTACTCTGTCTGCTCAAGGTCCTTAGTTGTTATTATTCAGTGAGATTGTTATTGATGGCCAGGATTTAAGTGTGAACAACCCAATACCCACAAATAATAAAATCAACCTTTCTCTCACACCCTCTTTCTCTTTCCCTTCCCTCACCTCATGTATGCACATATGTAATCATACCCACAAATATAAATCTTAGCTGAGTCCCTTGGTATCAAAAGAAGACTATATTTGTCCCCTCAGGCTGTTTGTCTGTGCTGTGCAGCAATCAAGGGCCAGAGAACTGGCAGTTAGTCCAGGATTAAAGCTAGCCCTCTCCACATCCATCAGGGGATAAGGCTACACAGAGCCCTGCTACTCAGGGGAAGACTGACTCTAGCATCATCTTTAGACCCAGATCGATCCTCCCCAGCAATTTTATATATTGTAGACAGTGGAGAACCGGCTTTTTGAAAGACTGCTAGCCCTGCTTCCCAGTTAGTCCAACAGCAGAGATGGATTTTCTCCAAGATGCGCAGGACATTTGCCAGCCTGAAGGGGTTAGGTGAGGGAGTCAAAAAGGAACAATGACCTACTGTTTTTAAGGGATTTGGAAACTTGTATTACTGCAGTATCACATGAATGAGAGCTTCATAATTGATGCCTCAACTGAGTTTCTGAGATGTTTGTCAAGAAGACTGGGATTAATTTGACCTTTTTGCCTCATTAACAAGAAGTTTTTGCCTCAAATGCATCCACTTAAATAAATTATTCATGAGGAAATATATTCACCTCACCTGGTCAGCCCATATATCTGCTGCTATCTTTCTTTGGCAGATTTCTTTTTTCTTCTTTTACTGTCTTTCTACGCTATCGCTCTGTCCCCCCTGGGCCTGGGAAAGAGGGATTACCGCTTGTTGTCACTGAGCGCCCTTCGCTAACCTGAAACATGCTTGCTTTATGATAGACCTCCCCTTTTTTCATTCCTCCTCTGCATACTGCCACATAGCCACCTTTCAAATGGAGGGCAAACTAAGCAGATAGCCTGGCCTTATCTTATCCTCATTCCCTCTCTCCCTCTGACAAGACGAAGACAGAACAACGGGTTTTTGTGGGGGAGGGAGAGGAGTGTCTGATGCCTTAGCGCTGTCCTATAGTAGCTGAGACTCAATGCGTGCAGTGGTTGCGTGTAAGCACTGCTAATTGCACACTGGGTTGAACGGCAGATGCATTATGTATTATGTGCATGGATAGCTGGGGCCTTTAAATGTAGGAACCTCATGCACAAACTTGCATGCGCAGGATGCATCATGACCATTCCATGTAACGCCTCTCCCCCATGCAAGAACCTGCTCCAGTGGACTGAACTACGCCTCAGGGTGCTCAAAGCTGAGAAAGCTTCTCTTCCCCCCTCTACTCCTCTTTCTGTTCCCACTCTTCCCTTGACTTTCTTGTGATACATGATTGATCTGTGTGCTGCTGGACTCAGGTGGGCTGTTTTTCTGCGAAGCATTTCTCAGAGAAGACTTGTGCTTTAAATGATTTATGGCTGCGTGCTCTTGGAGTGCGTGTATCTTTGTGTGCATTTGTGTGTCTTGGCATGACTGCATGTGTGTTAACTGGCGTGTTTGCAGCACTTTTGCATCATAAACACAAATACAGCGAGCTTGAGGAACAAAGATTGCTCTTGGAGACAAAAATGCAAACAGTGTTGACAGAGCTAGCATAATGACTAGTCAGGGTTTGAAATGTATTGCCACAAGAGTAAAAGGTCCATAGTTCTAGTGGGTGGCTTGAAAAGGAGAGATGGAATATATGTAGTTCCCCAAGGCTCAATTGTAGGCCCAATCACATACCACAAGAATCCAATCTCAGAATAATAATAGGAATTTCCCTCAGCTTGACAGGCAGTGTCCGCCAAGCTAAAGGTTCAGAGAGCTGCTTCAGTATAGAGCAAAGGTCTTGATCCACATAGAACACTCCTATCCATTAAAAGCCTTGTCAAAAGACAACTTGGTTCCCAACAGAGCGAGCCAAACTAGGACATGATTCTCACTTATACTGACCACCCACTTTTTTGACAATCTGCCAGAGAGAGAGTGAGAGACCCTTTAATGTAGCCCCCCAAGCCCTGTGAATGAGGTCAATCCATTTTCGAGGTGTGTACATGTGTGAGGAGGAGTGATGGAGGGAGGAGTGTGTGTGGGAGGGTTTCCCCATAAGTGCCAATTAGTGGCTAAAGGTATAAGCATCAGTCACAGGAGAACAGGTGGAGTGCTTTCAGAGATGCCTGGGTTAGATTTGTGATTCACATCTTCAGCATTTTAGTGAAGTCTGAGCTTATGAGAATCCATAACTATTTGATGATCTTTTTAGGATTCTTTTTATGGCATTGCTGCTTTATTGTGCAGTAGCGTGAAGCAGTAGCAAATAGAGAAGAGTCGGGGAATGGCTTACTGTAGAGAGCGATAGCTCGGCTTTAAGTTAAGATGCCAAACTCAGACTCATAACTACACTATATTAGCCTTATTATCCATTGCGGCATGAAGCTTTCCCACTGTGATGACATTTTCCTTCAGCTTCCAGTCCCTCTAGGCCTTTCAAACTGCATTGTGACTCCCTTTTCATTCTGTCTGTTCTAGTCTGTCTGTACATGCTATGTGGAACATGGAGTCTCGCTGAGCATTCAATCCTTCATGACGCTGCTGTACTTCAGTCCTGTTTTGACACTCCACTCGCTCAGCATGAGAGAATAGCCACTCACTCTCACTCTGTCATCCTTTCTTTGTTCCTTCTTTTCTTGCTTCCTTGCTTCCTCTCCGTTCTGTTCCCTCCATCTCTCCCTGTCACTGTGCATCTGACACCTACAAACACATGGCAGCTAAAATGCACCACAAATAGGTGTGATGGTACTGTATTTGTTGGTGTGTTAGTGAAAAGCGGGAAAGGAAGAAACCCGGAGTGAAAAGTAGAGAGCACCACGATCAGGTAGACACTAAAGGCACACACACAACTACATTCCAAGTAAATGTCAGCCTCTTTGATATTCTGATGGTTCACCCTGATTTCTCTAAGTAGATCATGCGTGGCCACTGCAAATGAGAATATGTAGCCAACACGTATTGTTTTCTCTCGTATGTCCTGCTAAATCTGCTATGAGGGGACACCGAGCCACGTGGGCCATTTAGCAGGCAGACTTGTGGGACGTGCATGAATTTAAAAAAACAGTCCCAGTAATGCACAATACACCATCCACAAAATTTTGGAATGAAGTACAGATGTAATGTATGAATGTTAAAATGCTGCTACCTATTTTATGTGCATTTTGGCAGTGCATATAGATGCAGAAGCTGGTAGAGCCTTTAAAGTTTGCTACACTTTTGTTTTTCTTTTTTTTTCTGGCTTTATTGCTGAAACACTTTAAAAAATGATAGAAATACAGTCAATGGAAAAGGAAGTGGGGGTTTTGGATTAAAGAGCAGTGGATCTTATACAATCCAGCAAGCCAGATCAACCGCAGCAGGCACCAACGACAGGTGCAGTGATCGCAAAGAGCAGAGGAAAGAGAGCCGGGATAGAAGCCATGTTCGCCCAGCTTGGATTTAAGACTGCTACTAAAAGTCTGGTCTGGACAAAATGTTGGCTAAGCAACAGAAATCAGATACTGGTGTGCTCACATCTTTACAGACACCTGCTCATCAACATCCTGGATCAAGCCCTTGGCGGTCGAACCGTGTTCCAAGCTGACAGAGCAAGACTCCGGCAAGATAAGAGAAGGCAGACTGTGTTTTATATCTATGATGCTTAGCGCTCAAACACAGTCAAAATGCACACTGTTTCCTAAATGTCTTATGTGAAGATGAAAACCATATTACCATCCTTGTTGCTGCTGTTTTCCCCTAAAACAAATTCAAAAAATGCACTGCAGCATATTGTGGGTGTATATGTGTATGTATATAAATAACTGTTGTAGGCCTATATTTTATTTTATTATATTATATTATTTCAATACCCCCCCCCCCCCACACACACACACACACACTTTATTTCCCCGTCCCACATTCTTTTTAAGTCGTGAATAACTGTATCCCCACAAACAGCACTGCATTGCAACAGATGTTTCAATCTTTCTCGTCCATGTGTCCAATTTTTACTCGTAGGTCCCACAACAGATAATTCTCATTTTAATCTTACTGCAGTATGGAAAACCCAAAGTGCCAGAACAACCAATAAATGAATAAAATAGTAAATAAATAAATAAATGTGGAAATATATGCAAGAATGAATGCATGAATAAAAAATAAATAAATGCAAAAATATAAGAAAGAAAGAATAATTAAATTTGCCATTGCCTTTCCCTCACAAGACCTATTGCTGTTGCCTATTCCTTATGAGCCAAACCTGTCAATCAACTTCTGTTGGCCCACCCACTGAGTCAACTATGAGCAGCCAATGACTGATAACTTTGTGTCGATATGCTGCGCACATTACTGCGTGTATTATGATGACTAACTGTAAAGAAAAAAAAAACGACACGCGTCACCCGTTGATTTCTGAACAGCTGTTTTGAAGGAGGTGAGGTTCCTGATTTCTGAAACCATGTGCTTATGGCTACCGAGCTGATATGCTACTCTGCATTGCAAACACAGAGGTAGCTAATCGGCTAAAACCCCCTCCAGAGGCAAGTCGACATTGGTGGTTGGTAGCTGGTGGCCCTATCATTACCAGCTTAACGTTACTCTCGAGGTAAGTTAGCCTGAAATTATGCAACAGAACTTGAAATAACAATCTGTTATTGACATTATACTACACAAGGTTAAAAATGCATAATACTTCTCAAACAAACAATCTGAAGCAAATCAATGAACCTTAAATTTTCACATAGGCTATAGTTACGAGTGTTTTATTTGGAAGTCACTTGATTATAACGTTTCTTGTCACAACATTAATAAGCTAGCGCCAAATAACATGATGGTAGCTATTTAGCTTGCAAACCATTGGACATAACTGTTATTGTTAACTTTTATTGCCTACGATGCCTACGATAAAGATCGTAATTCCCCACATGCTATTTTTGACTTGAGTATTAATGCAATAGACAGTGCTTCATGAGATTATTGTCTTGAATATGACTGTTGAGAGACAAAGGCACTGTCATATTTGTTACAACACATTTCTTTCAGTGGTCTGTTGTCGTGGAGGTCATGGCCACCTATGAAGCCTCCACCACTAAACACATCTTAAACGGCTAAGTACTTTTCTTGGCTACTTGATGTTTGACAGCTGATTTTCCATTGTCTATCTTTAAAGGACAACACAAAAAGATATTGACATTTTCATACATTTTGAGGTGTTTCTCCTTTGTTTTATTTTCTCCAATATGTGACATAATAGCATTGTCAACATGTATCTCAGCATATTTTATGGTTAACTTTATATTTATAAGTACCTAAAGCATTTAATACACATTTATTTTCCTCCTATATTCACAGTGTGGATCAGATGTCCCACCTGGTGCCCAGAGAGAGCTGCAGAGACCTGGGATCCATCCTCATTGTGGATTGTCTGTATCTGTTGGCATGAACTGACATTGAAAAGGCCTTCCCTTCTTCTGTTTACATTTAAATTTAATGTTAGTTTTAAATATCCAAATTTGTGTTTCATGGCCATCTTGTATATTATGTGTATATATATGGTTTATGGTTCACATTGCACTCCTTCTGTCTTGACTACTGATTGAATATGTCTGATTTCACCTTCTGATTGTCAGTTCAGGACAAGGACAAGCTTATCAAACAACAAAAATAAAACATCAACATTAAAACTGAACTCTTGCTTAGAGAGATAAATCTAAAAATAATACTCCCAAAAATGGTTTGTACAACATCCAAACCAACCTGTGTGTAAACGTTGAAACAAAGAATGACCTGTATACTGAGTATTTTTGAATCCAACTAGGTGGTATCATAAATTGTGACTTTGCAAACTCTGAGGTCTCAGAGGTGATCAAATGCACCTGTGGTAAATACATTCATCTAATCTGTGTAAGCCAAAGAAGACCTTCTCAGAGGTCGCAATAAATTACACCTCCTTGGGGGCTTCAAAACTATTCAGTGTCCAGATAATTCTTTGTTTTCCACATAGTGTAACTTCTCAATGAATGTCACATTTGTCTCTTAAAGAAATGTTATATGGTGGTTTTATTTGGACATCAGCTTTTTCATTTTTAACTTTCTAGCATATGAGCAAAATGTTAATGTATAAATACCATCATAATATTTTCATTTACAGCTGTTAACTGTTATTTTGTTAAAAGTTTAGTTCACATCGTATAGTTTCACCATTTGATAAATAAGTAAAATAATTAAATAAATGAAACACAATTTTCTACCTTTTTATATGTATTTTTCCATTTAATGCTAAATATTATGTAACTTGGTTACATGACAACATACAGGAGAAAATGAAACTTAATGTTTAAATACTACTACACTCTTTAGAACAACACACTGCAACATACCAAGGTTATTACAGTTTTGGATTTTTCATTAGTTTTTATTTTTCATTAGTTTTGACTTTTTGTTTTCGATTTCAGTTTAGTTTGAATTCGTTTTTAATGTGGATTTGCTACTTTAGTTTTTATTTTTTGAAAATGCTTAGTTTTAGTTTTTATTAGTTTTAGTGTTAGTTTTAGTCTTTGTCTCTGCACGTTGCCAAGCTAAGTTCAGTTTAGTTGAGTTTATTTACAAAGCATGAAAATACAATCATAAAAGTACAATCATAAGAAATAATGTAGATTTTTGAAAAGGGACACCTTTTTTAAGCTATCTGAAGCTTGTAGTGGCCTAAACACTAACATATATATATATATATAATTTTTTTTTTTTAATTACTAACACATTGTCTAAATAAATAATACAAACAGGTTGACTGAGATGTCACTGACCTCATTAAACACACACTAGCTGACATACAGTAAATATGACTAAATATGACTAGCAGATGCATTAACCCAGTGCAAGGGGAGCTCACCATCAGATCCCACCAACTTTGCAGCCAATCCCTACTTGTGTCTCACCAGCTAACTTAGCCTCCCCCTAACATTACATAGAGCTCTTCTCATAACAGCGCCACCTACTACGATGTGCAGAGATGCCGCCCTGACCCCGGGCTCTCTTGATGGACACGCAGCAAAATCTAAGGACATTTACTCTTTCATTTTAGTTTTAGTTAGTTTTGCAAACCTACAATATAGTTTTAGTTAATTTTTTTTGTAAAACCTCGTTTTTATTTTTATTTTTACAACAATGTTTTTTCACATCTACTTTTCATTATTTCATTCGTCTTCATTTACAATAATAACCTTGCAACATACCTGCATTTATGACAAAGGACAAAATTGTAGAATTGTCATCTCATGTGAACAAACAGCAGCAACAACCTGTCTGGAAAACTGCATCATGTTAAAGTTAGCAAGCTACCCTGGAGAGATTGTCTACTGACAACAGAAAATTAATGCTAACTTCATTTAAACATGGCAAATTTAATTCAACAAAAGCTAGCCCAACCTTTATGTCCTTTTCAACTTAGTTATCATTGTTTAGTCCACGGGTATTAATAGACACCTTACAGATAAAACTTTATAACAGCAAGTGGCACAATTGTCCCATTTAAAATGATTTAACCTGAATTTATTTAACTTCTTACACAAGAGGCACCACTTCAACACTCAGTTTTGGTCTTTATGTATATTTTTTATTTAGCTATTATTTTATGTGTTATTGACTGGTACACTGGTTCCCCACACATAGGCTTAACATCGACGGGCAGCCCAGGTTTACGCCAACCCATTTTAGCATTTTGCAGAGAAACACAGAGAGAGTTGTTATTTATTATGTAACAAGACCTGCACACAGTGGATATTTACAAGGACAGACCAAGTAAAGCCACAGTGAACACATCGGTGCAGATGTCATTTGTTAGCTACCACATTGGTTTCATTCTAATAGGCAACTTCGTCAGTAGTCCTCCTCCCCCGCTGCCTTCTGGGAAGAGAGATAGAAGTTTCAGCTGCCACACCACCAGACTGTAGAGCAGCTTCCCCCCCCCAAGCACTCAGACTCTTGAGCTCAAATTCATCCTCAGCACTGCTCCATTAAATATAGTTTATTTCTGTTTAGCATTTTTTACCAGTTGCTTTTAGATGTACATTGTCTGCTACTTAGCAGAAGGGAGTTACAAACTCAATTTCACTATATAAGCTGCTATATTGTGACAAAATAAATCTACCTTCTTACCTAACGTTACCTAAATGTGGCGTACCATCAGTGCTCTGATTACTTTTGTTCTAAAGTGTTATCACATTAAATTCAAGCACTCTCAATACGTTTTGATTTCTGTGCATGACTCTTCAAAACTGCGATTACCATGTATTACGTTACACTACTGTTTTTTGAGCATCGTTAGCACAGCTTTTCTCCGTGAAGCTAGCTAATTAGCTAGTTAAATGGCTAAGCTAATCACCTAATGTACTGATACCTGCTAATTATTGCAAACAACACATTACTGGGATTCACTTCAACTGGAGCACATGCTTCTTGGAAGGTATGTTAGTAGAATTAAACGCACTGTAAGACGTTGTCCAGTATTTGCATGAAAAATATCCAAAAGGCACAACAGAGTGATGCCAAGTTCTGTGACTGGACTTAATTGAGTGAGGCTGCCTTGAAACGTTGATACGAAAACACTTCTTTGAGAGATTAGTTGGACTTAGTGGGCGGGCCAAATCACATTGATTGACAGGTTGGGCTCAAAAGGAAGAAGTAATAGTCTCACAAAGGAAAGGCAATGAAAATAAGTCTCCTAAGGGAATGGCAATGATAATAGGTCTTGTAAGGGAAAGACAAAAGCAAATATATGTATTTATACTTTAATTCATTTGTTTCTTTCTTTCTTACATTTCCACGTTTATTATTTATTTATTATTTGTATTATTTTATTATTATTATTATTATTATTATTATTATTATTATTTATTATAGTATATAGTATTTTATATATATTTTATTTTTTATACATTTATTATTTTAATCATTTATTGATTGTTGTGGCACTTTGGTTTTTCCATACTCTGGTGGTCCGTAGTTGAAACCTGTAGCAACCTTCCACTACAACTACAGGAATTTAAACAAAAATGCTTACTAGCTTTTTGGGGTCTGAAATATACATTAAACTCTGATGACTCCTTTTTATTTGTATGTTCATTTGACTTTGATTTGAGTAGCTTTTTGTAGAGCTTGTATCTCACAAGATATTAAGTCACCATGTTACGAGTATCCACACCTCTTGCCAGAAGAAAATCATGAATAATTTATCCCTTATAAATTGGATCAACATATAATCTACCAGACATCTTTTTATCTAGATACAATCTCACCCTTTAACTTTTCACTTTTCACTTTTGCATTCAATACAAACGTCCTTCAAATTGAGAAACAAGTTAGACTCAAATTAGTTAATATTGAGTGTGATATTTTTTTTTTAAATCCCACTGTGTACATTCAGAAAAAGAAAATTTTATGAACTGATAGAGCAAGAGAAGAATCACAGCAGGCTGCTGATATTGCCATTGGAACTTTTGCTTCCCTTTGCCCTGGTAGACGCTGCCAGTGTCACATCACTCACTCCGTATGTTGCCAAATATTTGTGTGTGGGGGGGTGGGGGTGGGGGGTCAGGGTATTAATTTCACCACTGTGAGACAGTCCTTTCCATGCCTTTTTCTTTCTACCTCTTTCCCCACCTCTCATGTCCGTCTGGCCCGGCTCTGCTGAGCTCAAGTAAGCCAAAGTTCAGCTGAAGGGCAAACTGACTTTACAGTAGTAGGCAAGAGAGTCATGTGTCTCAGTGGTGCTGGCGGGCTACGCTCCTAATTGACCCCCCTTCTTGCGCACACACATATGCACTCTGTGACTTTTTTTTTATCTGATTCCATTCCACCAAAGCTGGTGTTGACAGCACAGAGCGGTTTATGGGAACAGCACGTCCATTCTTTCTAACGCCTCCTAATCACTGCCACTCCTCCTCTCTGCTAAACCTGAGAGGGGAGAAATGAAGAGAGATGGAGGGACAGAATCAAGGAGTATGGAATGAGATAAAAAGAGGGAAAAGGCGAAGGCTGAGTAGCAGGGAATAGAGACAAAGCAGATAAAGAGGAAAGGAAATGAACATGTCCTATTTGGGGTTCTCTTTTGGGGGAGGGGGGTACATTGTGGAGTAATATTTAGGTGGGGGATAGCGTGCGTGATCAAGACTCTGTCTGGTTCTGTTATCTATCCCCTTCTCTGCTTCCCCATTCCCCATCCTGAAGCTAAGAGGTAAAGCCAAACCACCAGTCAATCTAAACAGATACAATAGCTGCAGGCCAAAACAATGCACAGAGGAAAACAAAAAAAAGAGCAGTGTAAGTGGGCAGAGATTGGGACAATGCGCGAGGGAGGCTGCTGTGAATTGCAAATGTGGTTTGTATGCTGATATGCACGTGCATTGCTCAAACACGCATACACAGAGACACACGCACACAGTGATGATAGGAAAGAGCTACACATGCTGAAGCCAAGCTAATGTGTGCTGTGTTCAGGTACATGTGAGTGTGCTTTTTGTAACCCACACCTATTTTCCATGTCCGTGCATATAAATGCATAATTAGTGAGTTAAAAAAAATGTTGATAATCAGTAAACAGATACCAAAATTTATGATAAGTGAGTAAATGTTTAAAGGTATTGTTTGACATTTTGGGAAATACGCTCCTTTGCTTTCTTGCTGATAGGATTGATGCCACCCTGATGGCTGTACAGAAATAGAAAGCTGCACTAAGCTTAGCATAAAGACTGGGAGCAGTGGGAAACTCCAAAATCCGCTGCCAGCACCTCTAAATCTCACTAATTAACACATTATATCTCATTTGTTTAATCCATACAAAAACAGAGTGTAAAATGACATGTTTTGATTTTAGTCAATTTCTCAAGTCCCTTTGTCAATAGCCAAGAAAATTGTCATTTTTTACATATTTTTGTCTATAGGTAAAAGAGCGGTATCAATCTTCTCCAACTATTTCCAAGTTGATTTTAAACATGAGCATATAGCATATAATCATATCTTCTTTCTAATTTAGACAGTCTAGCTTCAGGATTAATAGAAAGACAGTACCTGTGCAGTGATCTGTGTTGCATAAGACTCTGTATTGTAGATTGAAAAAATAAACACAATAATGCATATAAAGTCACTGTAAAGATGCACATAACCTTAAACACAGGTGCACATGATTTCATTTCTTAAACATTCCCAACCGCCTCAAACTTAGTGACGGATTCATTAGGCTGTATACATGCACACTGATCTCATGCTGATGCCATGGCACGCAATACAATGGCTTGCCATCACTAATCTGGCATTGGAAGCCAGGCAGCATATTTTGCAGTCCTGCAACGCAGCTTATGTTCTCTCAACAGGGAGTCGTAGGGTTCTGGCTGTGCTTCCTCTCTGTTTCTCTGTGTCTTTCTCTCTCTCTCTCTCTCTCTCTCTCTCTCTCTCGCTCTCTCTCACTGAGTCTGCCTCTCCCACTCTCTGAATCACACCAAAAACAAACCAAGGCCAGAAAATGCTGCAGTCTTGCATTGTTCCTCCAACTAATTACAAGGCAATGCATGCTCAACCTTCATTTATTAGTGACAAAAATAACACCGAGATAGAGAATCACAGCACTCATTTGGAAAACATGGTGAGACAAAAGGGAGTTAATTAGGACGCGAGAAAAAAGAAACGGAAAAAAAGTGAATGAAACAAAAAGCACTCATCAAAACTATCCCTTCTCTTGACTGTGCAGCATGAAAAGGGCATGTCAGTGAATGAAGGGTTGTGAGAGAAGAAAAAAACCTAGTTTTGACTGATTTTAAGATTTTGACAGTTTTGACTGGCTGATGATCCTTTGCTAAATAGGAAAGTTGTTATTTTTTATATGGCTCATGATTTTCAAAGAGTGACAATATGAAAAGTGAGTGTGTCATTAATGAAGCCTGTATTAACAAGTAAAACGGCAGACAAGAATCTCATCTTCTCCTCCCTAACAAGCGACAGTTAATTTGACTGGCTATCTCCCCAATTTAATCTCCATTTGCTTGTATCTTCAGTCATTTCTATATGTCTCATAATTGATTAATTGCACTAGTGGTACATGAGCCTGTGTTTTTAGATGTTAATCTAAGAAATTAAACTGAATACATAATTCATAGCATCACATGAAAATTATGTGCGTAGAGCTTTGAAAAAGAGGTAAATGTCTGCATATAAATGTAAGCTAAAGTAGCAGTGGTTTTGCTAGTGTGACCATTCCCTGTATCAATTATTCAAACTGACAAATGGCCACAGGCCGCCTGGTGTTTTGGCCAATTACAAACGGGCATACTGCGGGGCTAAACAGGGCCAGTTTTTGCCTCAGGCATTTCTCCTGACGCCTCTCACACAGTGTGACAAGTCAGGACCCAAAACAGAGTCATCGCCACAGGTGGGGTTGCCGCCTGAAGTCGACCAAAACAAACAATCCCCAAATGTCAAAAGTAGTGTGTGTGTGTGTGTGTGTGTGTGTGTGTGTGTGTGTGTGTGTGTGTGTGTGCGCATGCGTACACATATGAAAAAAAGGCCTCCATCTCTGTCAGTATGCGTGTGTGCATGTGTTTGTGTGTCACGTTGTGGTGCTAAGAAAACTATGAGCCATTTCCAGGTGATTTAGTGTGTGTGTGTGTGTGTGTGTGTGTCTACCATGCTGGTGTTATGACGGACAGAAGTACTGCTTTCTTCTTTCCTTTCATAAGTGATATTTTCACCACGTTATGACATTTTCAGGAGCGTACCTCAAGGCCTGTGTTTATGTTACAGAGCAGCTGCTTTGTATGGCTAACAAGTTATAGGCATTGACATTCTAATGCGCAGTAACAAAACACAACTGGGCAAAGAGCTCAAGCTTCATCCAGGAGAGAACATGAATCTGCCTTTTCGTGAGCAGATAGTCCCAGTCTAATCTGATTGGCTGGTCACGTTTGCAGCTGTTGTAAAATGTCCAATAAACGCAGACCTTTGACCACATAATAGTTGATTTAAATATTAATGCACTCACCAGAAATCATCTCTTATGCCAGTACTATAACTATATTGCTCTGCGGGACAATAATAGTTCGTGCAAATATTACACATCAAAAATAAAAGATTATGTTCTTTTTATATTACATCGCTTTTACCTTTTGTTACTTTTGTTTTATAGAAGCTGTAAGCCACAAGAGGCCAAGCATGAAATGTATTTTAGGACTGCTTCTCATGGCTTATTGCTTGATTTTGATGTAAACTCTTTACCAGGCTGGAAGGGGGGAAAAAATCATCCATTCTCTCTCGCAGCTTCTTCAGTTAGTCTGCATTAAGCACATCTTTCCAGCCCACCAGCTCTGGTCAGGTTTCGCAGTTGGTCCCTTCTATCCATAACGCATGGATTCGCAAATGAATGGGGGGGGGGATCATTGATCTCATTTGCATAAAGACCCCTTCTGTGTGGTGTCATTCTCATCACCTCAGACCCTGCGAGAGGAATAGGGTGTTAGAGTGAGAGAGAGAGAGAAGGGAGGAAGGAGGGAGGGAGTGGATGAGGAATGAAGGGATGGGAAGAAGAAAGAGAGGAATCCATCAGTGGTTCTGTGAGGCGTGGGAGTGGGAAAGCGTGGCCTGTCATGAATCACCTCACATTCGGCATCACAATGGAGTGATAGGTCCAAAACAGCTGGCCCTATGATCAGTATTGATTTTTCTGTCCTCCTCACAGTATGTGTGTTTGTGTGTGTGTGTGTGTGTCAAGGTTTGTGCAAGATGAAATTTCTCATGTTTGTGTGTGTGTGTGTGAGAGAGAGAGAGAGAGAGATAAGTGAGAGGGTAGGCGGGGTGGAGCGAGTGTGAATGATTTTCTTCCCTCTCACGTCTAGTGCTGTGTGATTGTGTAATTGGCTAGTATTACTCCACCTCCGTGTATGAGTGCACTGTACGTATGTGTGTTCATCACTCCACTATAATGTTTGCATAAGGCCGGAGCTAGTGACGTCTGTGGGAGGTTAGTTCTTGGAGCCAAACGGCCTGTTAGCCAATACTTCTAATGGACTCAGGCCATAGTGGACTTTTACCACAGGGGCACTCAACCCCTGACCGCCCACGAGCTCGCTCACATGACTATGCATAAATGAACGTAATAAATCCCAAATCTCTACTGCGTGTTCTACTTGAGGCTTTTTATCCCCATTTGTCCATTTGCTTTCGAATTTGGTTTGGCTGTGGAGAAATGTCTTGGGATTATTGAAAATAAATAGTAACACCTATTCTGGGTTTATGAATATTTAAGCTCTTTTATGTCCTGCAGTGCCTCAAACTGCTACAAACTCCTCCAAATAAGTTTCACTTATATGTATTTTACATTTTTTTTCATAAATTTAGCTGAAGCTAATATAATTTTAACATTGCATGGCTGAACACTATGGATAAATGCACTGTAAATGATAAATCACTTATTGCTAATTTCCTTGTCAGTCCACTCAGTGTATTTCTATTGACTCAACTAGTCTCAGTCTACTGGCTGATAGAAAGACGATTCCTCGCACACACACACACACGCAAACACACACGCTTGGTAATGAGTAACCTCTTGTGGTCAAGGGGTCAAGAACCTTGTGTGTGCGGAAGATAAACTCAACATGAGGGTTAATGACTGTTAGAAAGACAGGAGAGGAAAGGCAAGAGAGAAATACATATGCCACTGTCTGTCACTGTTGTAATGCTGGGGGTGTGTGTGTGTGTGTGTGTGTTTGAGCTGTCAAAATTGTTAAGAAAAGAACTTTGTGCAGCTTGTCTTTCTGTTTATAAATTAATAAAACAAAAAAAATTCTCATCATCTTCTGCAAACGAGACTAGTATAAATAGAGTTTAGTCTAATTTTTTTGAGACACACACACACAAACAAACCTTTTGTCAGGTCCCTGCGTTGTAAAGAATAGCGGTCTTAATTATGGCCGAGGTGGGATGTGAAGTGTGTGTTTTGGGGAAAACCGATCAGAGCTGTTGTTCGGGAAGGGGAGAGGAGGGGAGGTTGAGTGTGGGGGACCAAGACCAGGTAAAGTGAACATCAATACAATGGCCAGAAATAAGGCTGAGACCACCTGCCCTCCCTCAGGTGACAGATGAGCCAGCATCGCAAGGAAATGTCTCTCGTCTGCTCTGAAAACAGTCCCAGATTCTGGCAGCCTCTTGCTTCTTCTTGGCGTGGCAGAATTATCAGTGTGATGCTGATGTGAAATCCTGCCCTTAAAAGTTCAAGCATGGAAACCATATATAATAGGATTACACTGTGTAGGTTCTTAAATCATTCTCCATGCCCAAGAAGGAGGATATACCGTACATTTCCTTAATACATCAAACAGAGGAATATGTATTCTTTGGGACTACAAAGAGAACAATGCTATCCCTGCCACATCTAATAATAGCTCAATTACCATATCCTTCAGGGCTGCGTCTATGTGGAGATGTGTGCTGGCATGAGCAGTGAGATGTAGCATGAAGCATTGCTTAGTGTCATTTGAAAAGCAGCCATCTAAATAACACCGGTACAAACAGGCCTATGATACTTGCACATTCGCACTGCGCACACACACCAGTAGCACATTCCCTTCCCGTCCTCCTCACAGGGTTCGTGTGCAGTTTTTGTGACAATGCATGCGCTGTTAACCCGAGCGCCTGACTACAGGCTGAAGCCAACGCAGTCAGGGCAACAACAACAAAAAAAAAGCCATTGATGTGACCGCCACCATGTTAGAGTGCAGCCCGGGTTGAGACAGAAAGAGCGAGAGGACAGAAAGAGCTGTTTGTGAGTCCTGTCAACTTGGATTTGATGAGTTTGTCTTTGTTTTGCTCTCTCATCGCAAACTGTGCAGCATTTATCGGATAAAATGGGCTCAATCTGAGCTTATCTCCACGGCCGCTGAACAGCTTTGTCACAATTCAAGATGCCCCGTCC
>JAPMOB010206549.1:0-10621 GCA_029875015.1 Lepomis gibbosus | reverse complement strand
CCTTCTGATGTTCGTGTGTGTTGGCATGAGTGTGTATGTGTGGAGCCTGTCGAGAAAGGAGTGCGTTTTAATTAGCCTGTATGCCTCTGTAACCGCTGCTCCTAAACACCAATGTAGCTCCCTGGAGGCACTGACAGGTGCCGCAATGTTTTCTCTGTGTGTGTGTGTGTGTGTGTGTGTGTCGAGGAGGCGGTTGCATAGTTGTATCTCAGCATCTGTAAGTGTGTGTGTGTCTGCTCTGTCACAAACAATAGAGAACTTAAGCTCAGATAGATGACACAGCGATGCACTAATAGGTCCACAGGGACTGCAGCTTCTTTTTGAGAGTGTGTGTGTGTGTGTGTGTGTGTGAGAGAGTGAATGAGTGTCTGTTTTATGCCTAATGAGCATGTTCCTTAACAACAGAACAGCCATTTCTTCCTGACCAGGCCGTCTGTGACAATGAATCTACAGACGAGTGACTAATGAACTGATTCATTGACTGGCTGCCTTCACTGACTTGATGGTTTCTCATATTTTAAAATTAATACGTATGTAAGGGATATGGAAGAAAACTGACCCGCCTCTTGGCCAATGCACAGCAATACAATGATCTATCATAGGGAAAATTTGTTTTGTCATCTGACCCTGACATTAAACAGGGAGGCAGCAGGGCATCCTACTGGCCTCAAGGTTAAGATGCAAACCATAGACTGTCCCAAGTTCTAATCCTGCTGTGGATCTTAAGAATAAGAATCACAGAATTAGTCAAATTAGACAGTTGGTTGATTTAAAGTAATGACATGCCTATGTTTTTGTACATGACAAAAATACCACAGTATAAATCTAGGAGGTTGAAGTTGTTTTATTTCCTGTTGTGAGATCCATTTGGAAAGGTGCCCACTGAGTGGGTTGATGACTAATTTAATGACAGGAGAAACAACTAAATAACTGAGTGGCAGCACAAAACACTGAATTGAAACCAAATATTGCAGCTCTTTTTCTCCAAATAGTAAAAGCAAAAAACCCAGAGGCTGCAAGCGTTTATTATTTCACAGGAAAAGGGCATTTATCACTAAGATTAACAACATGGTGAGACATTTGCATATTAGAAATATCTGGGGGTTTTTTGGTTCAATAAATCATTTGGGTACTGCTCCTCTATTGGATTGCATAAAAATGTACTTTAAGTTTCAATACTGCTTATACAGTGACTCAGCAGCACAATATAGACTATGGTGTACTGTGTTTATTTGCTTTTAACTACTCTACTTATACAGTGACTCAGCAGCAAAATACATACTATGATGTACTATGGTTATTTGCTTTTAACTACTCTACAATGACTCAGCAGCATAATACATAGTATGGTGTGTATTTGCTCTCCCTACTTCACTGTGCGAAGCTAAAACATTTGTTAAGCTTCTAAATTTCACTTTCGATATCAGCCTGGAAATGTTACCACGGTATTATATTGTGTTTTGACATGCTTTTGTATTATACAACAGTTATTATAAGGCTCAGCGAAAGACTGGATAAATATTGTTTTTGGTAACATGACAGTCTTTTGTAATGGCATTGAGTGTGTGTACAGCCACAGTGGACTCTGGTGGCCTGTTATTGTGTGTTTCTGTGTGTTTTTCTTTGTTTATTCATGAGCTTCTGCTGAAGTGTGTGTCAACAGTTCAGTGTGTGATTTAGTATATGTGTGTGTCTGCGTGTGTGTCTAAGTGTTTAGGGAACTGATGAGGCATGTAGTATATTAAGAGTGAGGATTTTTTTTTCTGTTCTCACTGTCACTCTGTGAGTGTGGTGTGTGTGTGTGTGTGTGTTTGTGTTTGTGTTTGCGAGTGAATGAGTGTCTGGGAAGCTCTCCAAAATAGGACGTACCCCCTCCAATCACCAGCTGTTTACCTCAGATAGCTGCCACTAAATTTGGAGGACCACACACGCGCACGCGTTAACACGCTCTCACACACTGTCACTCACTTTCTCCCCCCATCAGATCTGATTAGATGATCTTTGGATGACACCGGGTTGGGGGTTCTAATAGCTTCATACTGCTCCATGAAATGACAGCCAGATGGCCATGTGCTTGCCGAAATCGTACTGAACCTTGAAGGTGACAGGTTCAACAGGCCCTTACCCAGCTGAAATGTCTTTGAACAAGACCCTTAACCCTTTGTAGCACATTAGCATGAATTAGTACAATTCAACTCAGCACAATTTTGAGGTATTGATACTTGGGTTGGACATTTATATATTTTATGAGGCATTTTTACTTTTAGATTAGGATATTTTGTGGCAGAAATATTGTGCTTTACTATATTGATAGCATCAGTTTGTCATCAGCCGAGTTCACGCTACACGATTTTAAGCCCGATTTGCCAGTCGCCTAGCTCGCCAACTGTCAGGCTGTGATCGGGGGCTAATCAGCGATCCAACAGCGCTTGGTAATTGTCATGTGTGAACTACTCACCGACACATTTTAAAACGGCACCAGCCAGATATCTAGCATGCTAAAAATATGGAGGAGTCTGCCGACAATGAGAGCAGCCACCTAGTTTTCACTTCAAAACAGTTTCTACCCACCTCCAACCCTCTCTGTGGCTCAGACAATCCCTGCTACCTGTGTGCTAACCCGTTCTTTCACCTATATTTAATGTTTTTATAATTTTTATCCTTAATAATAATAACTCCTGTTTTATGTGTAATTTCACGTCATTTCCCGTATCACTTTTCACGTTCGTTTTTTTTGACAAAACATGGTTTGGAGACCAGTCGTCAACACGTGTAATGTGTGACCCTTCTGTCGCCGATCAGATGACTTTAAGAATCCTTTTTTCAAGACAGCAAGTTGTGTAGTCTGAACAGCACAGCGATCTGCTGCCTCTGAAAGTCTTTTATGCCGTTATGCTTTACATTTTGGAAGGGATCGCTTCTCACATTGTGTATTTTTACTCATGATATGTGTTTTAACCAAATGTATTTTACTTTGCTTTAGTACTTTAACTTGAGTAACAATTTCATAACCTGCATTTTTTTCTGAAATCAAGTGTTTTTACATTTTGCTAAGGTTACTTTTGTACTCTGTTTAAGCTTAAGTTAAGCAGGCATTCCCCAATTGAACTAACTCGTACTTTGGATAGTGAGGGAAGTTTTTCGCAATCATGCAGGACTATTTTGTTTAGGTAAACATTTTCATAGAGCGGTCCCTCCTTGGCCCTCAAAGCTTTATAATTTGTTTGTGATGATTGATACAGAAGTTGAACGTTTAGTCATATTTGAATTAAAATTTGGAATTGAAAATTGAATATGAAATTTTTCAAATAGATGTCTAGATGAAGATGCTTTATTTTATTAACGCAGCACTATTTTATTGTAGCGTAAGAAAGGGAAAGGGAGCATTGACTCTTCCCCCGACAGATTTCCATTTGTCTCATAGCAACAGCAGGAGCAGCGGCTCCTCTGCAGAGCTCTGCTGGTTAAGTGTTGAGGGGTTTGGAGGAAACAGGACATAAGCACTTTGAAGAGAAGGTCATCTCTACTGGCTGCAAGAGAGCTGAGAACCAGTGTGTCAATGTGTGTGGCTGTGTGAAGAAGCACACATACCACAATAGCATAAGACTCAGGATAACACACTTGAATACATCCATACAAAGCCCCAATGTGCATGCACAGGCGCAGTAGTATACATACACACACACACACTTTCATAAACATGAACACACATGGGCACGAAAAGACAAGTGCACTCAGGCAAACAAGTGCACACACACTTAGATACAAAGACCATTATTACCAGTGTGAACTGCGAGTTCAGAATATTCTCTCCATTCAATTGATTCTGTCAATTGTTGTGTGAAAACGCTTTGAAAGACCTGCAGGGATCAACTGAAAGTGGTCGCAAAGTGGTGTTCGTTTTGTAGCACAAGAGGCAGTTCTCCACAAAGTGGCGGCGCGTGATGTGCAATTCAGACTGACCAGAGGTGTTTGTTCATCTGCTTTTTCTTTAACAGTTCATCATAAAATTTACATAAATTATATTTTAGATTATATTTATTTAAACATGTAGAGAAAAAAACACAACACAGTCAGTCTCAGCTGTAGGCTCAGCTGTGCTTTATGCCTAAGCCCAACATACCATATAAACTTACTTACAGTTTGCTTGCTAACATGCTATGTTAGCATTAAACTCAAAGTACAGCTGAGCCAACTGTAAGCATGTTAGGATGCTTAACATGACATGATGGAAAACAGAAAATATGAGCCAGAGAAGGTCTGCCAGAAATGAAGTTAATTTGTTAACTGGGGTTCGGGAGCAGGGCCACGCCTAAACCACACCTTTAATCACCTGACAAGCCCATCAATACGCGTGCTACTCAGTACTACTTTTATTGAGCCCAAGAAGGGAACCTATAATTTTTAAGGATACTTAAGGATATCTTAAAATTATGATATAACTAATGTATTTTTAGAATATCGTTCAAGACGTTTTGTCATGTTGTGTTATAGAAAAGTGGTGCGGCTTAGTGACAGCTTTGTGTGTGGATGCGCTAATAAACATAGGGTTGGCAGTTCAATCCATCAGCTCCTCAGCTCTTTGTGTCGAAGTGTCCCAGATGTTCAGAAGAGCAAAGACTTTCCCTCCAAGCAGTAAATGTTAAGGTCTTCTGGCTGATGACCTAACCAGACAAGCACTTGGCTTCAGATAAGAGGTGTCCTTTCCCTGTGGAGCAGCATCTGATGGCGTTCAATGTATTACACCTAACAAAATTTCAGAACTTGTTAAGAGAAATCCTTTTGCTGCTAATCTTATCTTTGTACATCCAGTGTACAATTGGAGGGTTTTTTTTAAGCACCTTTCAAATGAATGTAATGAGACGAGCTGTTGTCCATTATGAATTTAAGAATGCAGAAAGCACCAGAGATTGTAGTTAATGCTGAACAAAACAAAGGCACTCCTTGAGGTATAAATAACTGTGAAGAACTCAACGGATTTAAGGCGGTAAATATCATTAACCTTCATTAGATTTGGGTATTGCAGAGCGAGCCACAGCGTTAGCCATAGATCAGTGTCAGCAGTGTTCCACGTTTAGCTCTGCGGCCTGGTCAGACTGCGAGGATCATCAGAACACACCACCACAGCTCTCAGCTTGCAGCCAAATGTGTTTGTGTGTGCACATTTATCCATGTATGTGATTTTGTATTTGTGCATTTCCTTTAACCATGTTGACTATCCTGGATATAAAATGTGGTTGCAGTCAATACACCATCCTCACAAGTATAGCAGTTGAGGCTTGTGTGTGTGTGTGTGTGTGTGTGTGTGTGTGTGTATAACTGATGAGAGGAGGAGAAGGCCAGAGGGAGGAACACAACTCTTTTTCAGCATCACTTCCTGCAACATTCAGCCTCAAGGCATCACTAGACGAGACCTGAATCACAGATGGGAGATCCAAGAAATATTAGAAAGCAGTGTTTTACACTGCACTGTGTTTTTATGTGCGTGTGTGTGTGTGTGTGGATCAAAAGATTAAGATGAACCACTTAATAAATGTTCATGAAATTAGTCAACAAATAATTAACTCATTTTAAAAAATAACAAACGTCACTTCAGTTTGTAGAAATCTCAAATGTAGTTTTATTAACTTAGAGATTAGTTTGGTTACTGAATGTTTAACTTCCCTGCAGAGATAGAAGAATTAGCAAAACTCCGTACTTACTAGCTTTTTCTGGAACTTTTCAAATCTTCAAAGCTTTTTGTCAAATCTCCCTTTTTTTCTGCTGCTGAGGTGCCCCTGAGCAAGACACCGCCGCCTCTGCAGCTTAGCTGGAGATATTAATGTCAGCAGCTGCAACTCTCAGGTGTAAAAAAAGTGAAAATGAATTCTGATAAAGGCTGCGACTCAGTGGAGGTTCCCTGAACAAATTAAAGCTAAATATTATTTCTAAATCAGTATTACAGTGTGACACTCATGAGTATTTGAAATGAAAATTGGTTTAGATTTCTTGTTTTTAATTGGTTTTCATAAGGTATCATTACTCACTGGTGTGTTTTAACCAAACTGGGTCAGATTAACGTGCGTGTCCCGGGAGATGAAATTAGTTTGACTTCAAACATTCACATCAAATGTGGCACTCAGGTAACTCAGACCCCCCCCCCTGTGAGCTGTTCCCTCCCTCACTCATTCCCAAAAATAAATCAACAGCCCTGTTGTTTTATTTTACACAAGTTATTTTTAAGGCATTTCCTACTTTATTGGGTTTGACACACCAGGAAGGAAAAATGAACAGCAGCCGTCGTCCTCTCATGCAGTAACCTTGAGCAAGGCACTCAACCGGCATCGTTAATGGACTAGTTGTACTCCTGAGGTTCAATGTGCAAAGCTGTGTGAAAGTCAAGCAGTGTAATGCTGATAAGAGCATCCAAGTTCATTTTGCGTTAAGTTGCCAATTTAAAGTGGAAAAAAAGGTAATTATTACAACTTGAACTTGATAGAGAAGCTTATTTAAATCTGTCTGATGAGGCTTGAAACAGGCCTCAGCTACTTTAACACCGGAATAGGTTGGCATGTTTTAACTACAGTAAACTATGTCATGTTAACCAGTCTGTCTCTGATATAGTCTGGCAACCTCAAGGCGAAAATGAGTTCAATGACTTAAATCCTGAAGTCACGAAGTACCTTGTGAGTTGTCATTTTTGATTTCACTTCCTGAAATTATTTTTCACTTTAAGTTGAAAAACCACCTGCTCCAGTAGTGCTGCTCAGGGGAAGACTGGTCTTATTAGACAAAACTCTGTAGATGTGAGAGATCACGAATCAAGAGGTTTATGCAAACTACCTTTTTGGGCAGATCAAGGGTAAAATATCAGCAGAAGCAATGGATTTTAATTCCCGTGTTATGTAACTCAATACCAGAACATAAAACACTGTGTGGATCCTGATTTTTATAATATCTAGAATTCAGCAGCCCCTTTCAGATTTACCAGGTTACTATGTTTATATGGTTTTAACTTCAAAGTGATAGTTAGTGGAGAAGAAAATCAAGTTTTCCCAGGAGGCAGCTGGCAGCTTGTGCTTATTTCCTACCACAAAATGTTTCTCTGTGTTTACTTTTACTCAACTTTCTTTGCCTTGACTTGTTTTTTTCAACCAGTGAAGTTAATAGTTTCTGAATTCCACCCACAACCTTCAGGATTTCAGCAGACAAAGTGCTGAGTCAAACAGAGAACAGCCTGGTTGGTTACCTGCCAAAGTAGTTGGACCAAATTTTGCAATATTTGGATGGTTGGTGCAGATTTTCCACCTTGCCCGTCTTACTGCAGGAACAGGCCAGTAAATACAGGAACGTGACCAAATGAAAGCACATAAACAATCTTTTAGACTAGTTTCCATACCAGTCACAGTCGTTATCGCAGCTGAAATATGATAGATGAAAGCACATCATGTATAAACAGTGTAGATGAGACAAAAAGCCTCCCGAAGGGATTCATAAAAGCATCCCACTACAAGAGATCAAAATGAAAAACAGACCCAAATGACAGAAAAACTCATCTAGGAGGAAAATGGTACAACAACAAATACAAAGGCATATTGGTGGAAAATGTGTTATTGAAATTAATTTTTAAAGAACAAAAATTGCCACGATCAAACAAGACTAGAAAAACACATGACCTGAAGTTTATAAAAATACAGCTCTGATTGAATTTTCTACAAAGCCGGTCTTTGTGTTTTATTTTTCCAGCATTTATGGGTACAATAACTGCACACTTTGGTAAAGTCCCATTTTATTATAACGTGGTCTTATTTTTGGATAATTTTGATCTGTTAGGATAACACTGAAGTGATTGCTGAGCATGCTGAACATGGCATGGGGGGAGACACCACCAGTCAGACGAGGCCACAGAATGATCTGCAGTCTGTCTGCGCCACATCTTTTCTCATCATTCTGTCCTGCTCACAACAACGATATACTGATTATTGATTATAATCAATCAGATATTCAGACGTAACAGTTCATGGCACAAAAATATTGGGAATATTTGAGAGACAAAAAACAGGTCTGGGAAAGTAATGCGTTATCGCGTTAATGCCTTAATTAATTAACGGCAACAATTATTTTATCTCACGTTCACACTGCTTTTTTTAATCATTATTTTGAAAGTCTGTTTGTCACTGGCTCTGAATACACAACGAATGTGGATCAGCCTCCAAATCACCCACCCAAACAAGCAGTGGAGGGAGGCTTCGGCAGACTACGCTGGATGCAGCCTGTGGGAGAAGTAGATGAACCAAAGCAAGACAATCGATCACATGTCATAGCGAAGTGGAAAGCTACACACTGCATGCTGATTAGTCTTGGGGAAGATGTTGTACTTAGGAACATCCTTAAATTCACAACTTAGTCCGCGAGTCAACGGCAAGCGCTCTATGGATAGTAAGCATGGAAATGGCTCTGTGCGCAACATAGCTGTAGCCTAACTTATGTTAAAATTATACTCACCAACAGCGAGGATCAGTCTCTCTTCCAATGATTTTTGTTTTACGTCACATACAAAAAGTTTAAGACTGTTCAACTTCGGCGGCTTGCTTGGAACGCTTGCTACTAACTGTTTATATTGTTCGTTGATAAAAGATACCTGCTGATACCTGTTCAGAAAATAACAAGAAATGCCCTGCCAGTGGCAAATTGTTTTGTTTTAATATCTGATTTTATTACATTAATGTTTAAGTTGAGATTTACAATAAATATTTCATTTTTGTTTAACGTTTTTGCAAACCACGTTATTGCACTTTTGTGTACATAGCAGTATATGTTTAGATTAAAGGTGCACAGTACACTACTTTAGAATTCATTATTCAATTTTGCGCATTACAATTAATCTCAAGAAAATCATGCAAATAATCGCAATAAAAAATTTTAATCGTTGTCCAGCACTAAGAAAAACACAAGTGATTCTTCCGAAAATGTTGGTATTATTCACTTATTGTGTTCTCACAAATATGATCTGTAACTATTTGCTACACACATTTTAACTAATAATTTTACAACTTTATTTTCTCATGTAAATAAGTTAATAAGTGACCTAGTTTATGAGTTTCTTCTTCACTGTGCTCTCAGATCTCAGCAGTTAACTCAACAGATGGCCAAAACTACAAAAGCAAGGCTGCAATTAACTTGTTTCTTATCCTTTAAATATGCCTGCAAATGAAATGTATCCCTCTGGTTCATGAGGTGGCACAGCCACAAAAAGCATCCACCCACTGCTGAGGTTGATGATTTTGTTTGAATTTGATTCCACACTCTCATTGTGTTAAAACTGATTTACCATAACTGTTGAGTCTTCCCTGGACAAATCAACAGTGACTTTATTAGTGCCACTTTAAGTGTATTGATAATGTGGTCTTAAATGTTTAGACACTAAATTTTCTGTTCTCTTTCAACACAGAGATCCCAGTGCCAGAGTTCAGATTGTTTTATGAGAAGGGACTGCTCAAGCACATTTCAGGAGGGTTGATGGTAGTGTGTTGGTGCTGCTGCTCAGTGTGTGTTATCAAAAATTTATTTTTCCCAAGATGAATTCCTGAAAATTATTAATGAAGCATCGTGGTGTTTAAAATAGCTGTCTGTGCTTCTGCTCATCTGTGTGTGTGTGTGTGAGAGAGGGAGATAGAGAGAGACGGGGGTTTGGATGGAAAACAACTAGGACAGCAGAGGCCCTTGCTAGCAGACCTGCAGGCAACCTGGCATCACACAAACTGCTAAGCCAACAGTGTGTCTGTCTGTGTGTGTGTGTGTGTGTGTGTGTGTGTGTGTGTGTGTGTGTGTGAACGTACTTGTGAGTGTGTAGTTAGGAGTCTGTTAGTGTCTTCATATACATTTGTGTGTGTGTGTGTGTGTGTGCGTATGTGTGAATGTTAGGGTGTGTGTCTGATCCTGTTTGCCAGCGTGTATGCCTGTGTGTATCAAAGTTTTTGTGTGTGTGTGAGAGGTGCTGCTAATACTTGCTTGGCACTGAGATTTTTGCCCTCCGGGCTTTCGCCTAACACAAGGAAGCAACACAACACTCTGCAGAGTTTAATGAGTATGTCTGTGTGTGAGCGAGCGAGCGAGTGTGTGTTTGCATACATATGTGCATTACAGTGTGTTTGCATATATACGTGAGTTTGTACAGGTGATTCCTCTGGGCTCCAGACCCTGTCGCACTCTCACAGATGGGGTTTTTGCAGACTTGTGTGTGGAAATAAGTGTGTGTGTGTGTGTGTATGTTGGCATGTGCATGTGTAACGTAAAAGCATTTCTCTATACCACCATCTGTGGTGGGATGCTGGTTTACACTGAAATATTGCTTCATTCATCACCCAGCAGAACCCATGCACACTATCATTGCTGTGTGTGTGTACTTTTTTGTGTAGATATACTCAGTGTGTGTCTCCCCATGCTTTGTGTGTGTGTAGGGGTGTGTGTGTGTGTGTGTGATGGAGAGTGACCACAGATCCATTGTACAGAATCCTCCATGTGGAAAACCTCTCCCTCTGCCTGCCTCTGAACATTCATCTACTACACTGTGTGTGTGTGTGTGTGTGTGTGTGTGTGTGTGTGTGTGTGTGTGTGTGTGTGTGTGTGTGTGTGTGTGTGT